>JABUQX010071337.1:0-54036 GCA_015478945.1 Trachelipus rathkii | reverse complement strand
ATAGGGCTTTGCCGTGAGCGGTGGTGTTTACTGGTTAAAGAAAAAAAAAAAAACATTCAAGTAATTCCACATCTTCCATACATTTGCGTATATGGAAAAAAAACTATAAATAAATAAATAATTTTAATTTAATAAATTTGGACATATATAATATTGGAAACAAATAATGAGAAATTTAGTTAAATTTGAGTTGGCAAGCCTGAAATACATAGTAGAATAGAAGAGAACAGCTGGTATTTCTGTATTTTCTGAGGTTTTGCAGTCTTGGATTTTTGTTTTTTTGTTCGTTGTAAAAATAGTATTCATGAACATCAGTGTGCGAACAATCTCAAAATATTTTGTTGTATTTTGGTAGTTGTATTATCTCATATTAGCAAGGTGTAACAAGCTGTGTTAAAGTTTATTCACTTTCTCAGACGTTCATTTTAGTGTCCAAAATTAGCATTTGCTTGACACAAATGATGTCCATGTGTTGAGAGGCCTATACTGATAAAACGGAAAAGAAAATGCGTTTTGGAGTACCAAAATTAATGGTGTGGAGAACTCACAAATTTCAGATTCGTCACCGTCGATCACTTTTACATTATTAAAGTTGATGTGTACAGTGCAAAAAAATAAAATTAATATTGCTTCCCCCTAGTATTTCCTTATTCATGCACCTTCAGTGCACCGAGATGATCTTCCAATTCCTCCTCACACAACTGGATGGCAAAAGTTGCGTCAGAGATTGATGCTGTATATGTTTAATATATGATGAATGTGATATCTTTACAATCCTAACAAACTTTGAAAATACTCCTCAGTATGTTCACTTAGAACTGTGATTTGGGTGAGTTTTTTTTTTACCTATCTTAATATAGTAGAAAAGTTCTTAATTCCAGATTGAAACCTAAATTGTTGGCACCACTATCTTTGGTACTATCACAGAGAACGAATCAATGGTGGGTACCATGCCAAGCAGGCACTAGCTTGGCGGAAAGTTTGGCCAGAAAGAAAGTATGCTGCCCGAGTACGATAAAAAAAGATAACCCTTTGTAAAACAGCATGACGGTATATGCTTCCACATCAGATTCGGTTTGGTGAAGCAGTTTGAGTTAAAGCATCGTCCTGCAGGGATATTGATACACCTTTTTCCAGATTTCTTTCCAGAAAGAGTCGCAATATCCACCTGTGAGATTTTAATATATTATTGATATATATTATTGTGAGTATTATATATATATTATATATATATATATATATGGTATATATATATATATATATATATGATATATAGTTATATATATTTATTATATTATATATATTTATATTATGATATAATATTATATATATATATATATAATAGTATTATATATATATTATTTATAGTTCTCATCTCATTCTTCCGTTTTTTCCCAGGACATGCATTGGAATGAGAAGTAGTTAGGAATATGACACAAGTCGGAAAAGAAAGCCAGCCTTACCGCCCCTCTATACCATTAGTGAGAATTTTTCGCAGTCAGAAAAATCCACCCTAGATTTCACGAGACTGGACGGACCTCACTTGGCATATCGTCAGTGTAGGGTCTCATTCCTTGGCCAGGTTGGGCCAACAACCATTACCCCCTCCACAAACCCCGCCATTCAGTTCTATTATGCCCATTCTTCTCTTCGGCCTCTGCAATAAATCGGGCATTTCTCTCTGCCAAGACATTCCTTACTGATTCAGTCCGACTTTTTCTTCGGTTTCCCAGCTGTCGTTCCCAACACACTCACCCACTATACATTCCGCTTTAACCACGACGATCATTCATCCTTTGCCCATGACCAAACCATCTCACAGTACTTTCATTTCTCTCATTTACCCTTTCTTCACACCACACAACTCTTCTAATGCGTTCTTCCTCATTTTATCAATTTTCCACACGAAGCAAGAATTAAGATTATTATATATTATATATATATATATATATATTTATAGAATATATATATTATATATATATATATATATATATAATATATATAATATTATATAGGGTTATATATATAAGAAAAAAAGTGAGCAAATTTTACCTTATAGTACAAAAATTTTTCTCCTGGGACTTTTTGCAAAAAGTGTAATTAAACTACTGCATCGGGATCTACTTCGATTTCCCTGTGGAAGGTCAAGTAGAGCTAAATCTGTCAAGACGAGCTGTGTCCCATTGAGTTTTCTTTAGTACGGTTTTGGAAACGCCTTATGTTGGAAAATGACTTTCAGGTGTGCGGTTGAAACAGGGAGAGTTGCTAATATTTGTAGAGCTTCCATATATCTGGGAAGGATACTGGTAGTTATTACAATAGGAACAATGCATCTCTTCAGTGCAATGGTTGTGTAGCAATCACATTTTGCATCCCATTTTCTGCTCTCCACAATTCACATTTCAGTTTCCAAGTTTCTGGACTAGGAGAACTTTTTGAACATTTAGATAGTTAAAGTGGATGAAAGAACTTTGTAAAGGACAAAAAAGTGTTACAATAAACTGACTTTCAAGTAAAGAATTTTAGCATTTGGTATGCTAGAGTTGAAGACTCACCGTTAGGCACGTCTGTGTATTTCGGGGGGGGGTGGGTTCTTGACCCAACTGCCCCACACGTACGCCTATATAGTAGATTATAGTATATATATATATATAGTATATAGTATATTTATATGTTATTATAATATATATAAGTATATATTATAATATATTTATATATTTATTATATAGTGATATTATTATTATGTTAGTATATATGCAGCCCATAATATAATCAGTATATAGTATTAAATGATAATATGATAGTATATATAGTATGAATATAATATATATATAGTATATATATATATTTATTATTATTATATATAATATATTACTTATAATTTATATATATTTATAATATATATTATAATATATAGGTATGAAATTATATATATTATATATATTTATATAAATATATAGTATAGTATAATATATATATTATATAATATTTATATTATTAGTGAATATAATAATTATATATTATATATATATATATTGATTATTTATATATATATTATATTTATATATATTAATGTATATTATATATATTATATATATATAGTATATTATATATATATTATATATATATATTTGTATATAATATATTATATAATTACTTATATATATATTAGTAATATATAGTATGTTATATATGTATATAATTAGGTATATATAATGGTATTAGTAATTAGTAGTAAATTAAATATATAGATATTAGGAGAGTTATATGGTGGTCTGTATTGACTCATATTTATTCAAATCAGATCCCTATTACTTGCTTAGTTACTGGGCGCTTAGACACTCAATCATATTAACTATATATTTTAAACGAAAATATTTGTGGATCCTGATGTCTCGATTTGGGGAATATTTCTGAAGGTTCTCGCACATATTAGTATGTGGGTTGATACTGTTTAACTGGCTTCCTTGGGACAATGAGTTCTGAACAGCTAAGTGTGTCGTGAGAGCCTCTTGTGCTCGAATTGGTGAGTACATAAGAGTCGAGAGACCAAATAACAGGCCGATGTCGCATGTTGTTCTTGTTACGCGGCTCACACTTAAGTGGCTGCCTCGGGGCAAGTTTCGTACTTCCCAAGGGGGTCTCTTAACTCAATTATACTATAATAAAGAAGCTTAGAGCACTCACTAGTCGTGATAAGGCCCCTACTTCATGAGTGACTCTTCTAGCGTGAGGCATTAACTCGCGACGTAGTTCAATTAATCAGATGAAGTGCTTATCATTTTCCAAGTCTTAGCGTAATTAATAGTCAGTCTGGCGAGGCTAGTGCCTGATACATGAGGTTCTTTTGGGCAGTGCAGATTAAGTTGGGAGGCGTAGGACAAGTGGCAATGAGGAGTAGTTGTTAGGCTACAACGTTGGTGCGGGCGTGTGGATCCAAGATATATAATCATATCATCACAAAATACGCTTATTTTCGAAACTCTCCATGTTAAACTGCCATTTCTCTGTGCTGGAGAGTGTGTTCACCCGGTTAAATTCCGGTGGAAAGCGTGGTCAATCGTATGTTAAGTGAAATTCCCGCCCTCCGTCTCACCAATCCCTTGACTTTGATATAGTAATTATAGGATGAAAGATATAGCTCGGGTGTCTACCGTTTATGGCGGTTTTGTTGTTGGAGTGAGACAAGTTGGTCGACGCGGATATTTTTCGGTACACTAAAGAATTGGAGTTTGGATATATTCTATATTTTGAGATCCTGGTGGACTTTACGGCGATAAATGAGGAGAGTTGATTTTGGCGCCGCCGAGACTATTCCAGAAGCCACCCCAATTTTAGATTTTTGTATGTAATCCTGCACAAGTTGTTTTTTAGTGTGTGGGAACTTCTCCCCTGTTTGCTAACTTATTGCTAGATAATTGCACTTCTTTGCCGTTCCTATTCTCTTACTACTGACGGCATTTCAGTTCATTCTTAGGTTTTTTTTCCAGGTTGAGAGGCTGTGTTGTTGGTGTGGAGACAAGGGTATTTGGTTTTGATCTACCTATTCTCGACCTAGTGTTCGGAAGGCAGAAGTTCCTAATTTTTGCACATCGCCGTGACGTTCAATAATAGGAGGTATTATTTACTGTTTCTCAGATCCCTATATGCTAATTTCACGTGCTCTTGTGATTTTCAGGCATTGTGTCTTACAACACTTTGTAAATTTCGATCCGGCAATGTAATTTAACAATTATTGCTAGCGATTTTTCCCATCCTTTTATGTGGATCCTTTGGCTCCGATTCTTGTTTTTTCTTTGGGCGCCTAAGTTGTCATCTATCTTTGGTTCTTTGGGATACGTCGGAAGCTAAGATTCATTTTATATTGACCTACCCTAGTATTGTTACATCTTTATTACAAAAAAACAAAAATTCTAACAAATCCCCTCAATATGTTCTTTATCCCCTCTTTTTGCAGGATTTAGTAGTTTCCTTTTGGTTCGTTGACGATTTTGTTGGGAAGGTGTCAATCCACTACTCTTTTAGTTATCTTCCAGTTATTAAAAAAGGTACTTTGTGTAGTTGTGGTTATTGTGACGCTCGGGTTTCGTAGGTCGCCTCATAAACTTTTTTCATTCCTATCCCAGTCTCGCTAGCTCTCTGTGCGTACAGGTGGGTGTTTTCGCTTCCCATGCCTTGCGAAGATAAAAACTCGCCATACCGTACTCACAAAAAAATAAATATGGAGAAGTAGATACCTACGGACAAAATTATATATAACTGACTCGGTATCAAAATAATACACGCACTACTTATGGGAATGTCACTCGCAGTAATAACAGTTGGTAAGTGCCCACAACACCTCATGAAAACCCTCTTCCCTATCCAAAACAGACGACAGCATATTATCAGTTAGCTTATATATTTAGTTATACTTCCCACCATCCGATTGGAATTCGACTCTCCTGGCTAGTATTGGGCCGATCATCGCAGTGAATATTTTAGTAATATCAATACAGTGCCACGTTAACTGAATACCTGGGAGTAGAGTGGGTTATTATAGTTATTATATATGTAGGGCTTTAACATAACAAAGTCAAAGGGTCAAGGAAATTCTCGAATAAATATTGGATTGATGCGCTGTGTCCGTCAACTGTCATTCGAGTAACTCAGTGCAGTTGCAGTTAATAAAGCTACATCCTTCGGCCGATAAGGATTCCTTTTAACCGGTTGATGACTTGGTTCGCGAGGCGGTTTCGTCTGGTACGCGTACCCTTGGACGGTTGTCCTGTTGGCTCGGATCAAATGATTGCACGGAGGTGTGAGTTCTCCAGAGCTCAAGGCTACCAAGGAATCCTCTGATCACTACTGCATAGTGGGCGGCCGGCGTTGAGGTATTCAAGGCTATGGCGGTGCGGGACACGACACCCGTGGGAGACCCGAATTTATAGGGCGGCTGCGTGCATTTACGCGAGCGCACACAACGCAGAGCAACGACATCAGACAGATACAGGCTTTCCGGATGGTATCACGGCACCCGGGTGTGCAGTGATCCATACAGTGTCGCTCGAGGCACTTGCGTTGACTCCTTTTACACTACTCTGCGCCTCGAGTTGCGCTTGCTCATAGTTTCAATATTCACAATCCTGTTGCTGAGTCTCAAAGTGGCGCGACTGCATTTTTGGCGGCCGAGAAACATCCGATTGGACGTCGACGATTTGGCAGGCAAAGGTGCTCGGTTTTACGGAGCCACGTCGAGAGTTTGTTCTCTGCCACTTCGGCCCACTCGGAAGGGGCCATGCTAGAGCCTGATACCGACCTGACGTGACGCCAGATGGTACGTCGAACAGCTTTCTGCTTGCGGGTTGCCGCGGTGGCTAGCCTTCTGCCGACGACTGCAGCCTGTTGGTCGCGTTATGGCGGTCCTGTGCGAAAGGCGTCGCCTTTATACGGGGCCTTACAGATAGATTTGCCACTAGGTTTCAGAGATGTGGAGGGCACATCTCTATCAACGCCAGATTAAGTTTATCTCACAGAATACATGTTCGAACAGTATTGGGTCGTCGCCTAATGCCCCTTTACATCTTCGTTGGTCGGTCTTTCCATTCCTACTGTTTGACCATGTCAGTAGCGCAACACAAGGCCTAATGTGTCGATTGAACCGACTACTTTCTTAGGCGTTGCAATTATGACGTTGATGAAAGTAGGCTAGCATAATTAGCTCGAATCCTTTCGAGCCAATTATCTGGTGTCACACTCTGTTTGTACGTTCTTGTACGCCGGATCCGCAGCTGCAACGGCCCGTGCACTTACCCTCCCGGACCTGCGACAGGCAGTGCACGACGTATGGGATCAAATTTCTCTGTCCAGGATTTTTCGCCCACTCATCGAGCATGCAGGGACTGTGTTCAGGCAGTCATTCTTGCAGAGGGGGTCATGACACGGTTTGAGACAGACCCAACTTCCGCCCGCGCGGCCGTCACCGTACTTACCAACATTGTGTGTTTGCAGCGCCGAACCCCCGAACCCTACTGCGAGACCCTTTTGGCTGCACATTGGCCTCACACTCTATCAACCTACGGTTCTGAGAGGAATCCCACATGTTAATTATCATTGTCCGATAAGTGTTTTCGCGCTTCTTCAAGCTTTTCTAGCACTTCCTTTCCCCACGTACCCTTGTTGGTGCGTTCATTTTGATGAATAGTATTATCTTCTTGGAAAGGGTATGAAGTGGAAATTAGTTCCTCATTTTCTCTCCTAACCTTACTTAACTCTCAGTCCATTCCATTAATCTCTTCTTACTCCCAAATGTTGTATCAATTCCTTGCATTATTTTTTACGCGAAACAGACAATTTACACTTATTATTTAAGACTTATTTTAGTTGTAGTACCTTCATTGAGGAAACTTGTGTGATTCGTTCTCACCGCGCCTGGTCGTCATCTTTACTCTGAACCGATACGATTTTCTCTGTTGTGATCCTGGACTTTAAACTTGAACACTCATTGCTTTAGGATACTCTCCCGGCAGATGATTAAAAACTTTGTTTTTACTTTTACTCCTCTTATCTCTCTCTCTCTCTCTCTTCTCTCTCTTCTCTCCTCTCTCTCTCTCTCTCTCTCCTTCTCCTCTTCTCTCTCTCTCTCTCTCTTCTCTCTTCCTCTCTCTCTCTCTCTCTCTCTTTCTATATATATATTAGTATATTAATTAATTATATATAATATATATAATATCTATTATATATTATATATTATATATATATTATATATATATTCTATTATATATATATATTATATATTATATTGAAAACTTTACTTTTGACGTAATGGATAAGTTATGTGATGAATTACCCTGCAATAAAAATTTTATTATACATATTATCAAACTTTACACAGAATAAAATAAAGATCACAAATATCCATGATGGTGTGTTTTAATTTAAGCTTTTGTCTAACATAGTTTGAAAGACCTCTTCAGAAATGAAAAAGGAACTATATTATTACATTAAAGCTACGAAAAAAACATTGGTTGGTTTGTTGTTTAAAATCCTTCCTCTTGATGTCTTCAGAAGTTTGACACTGAGCAAAATGGAATTCTGAACACTTTCCAATTTCACCTCTCCTTGCATTTGTTGAAATTTTTTTTATATTTAATTAATAATCTGATTTTCTATTATTTTCTTTTTTATATGACTGCAAAATTTTAAACGGGGATCCTTTTAAAAATTGATCTTTATGTATGTCGGAGAACTAATGATTTAATCCAAGAAGAGGTACCAACACAAGCAGATTTCCTCTCCGATTTAAGAAAAATCCCCTCGCTCATGCTTTAACCGCAACCTTTCAGTTAGACCATAAATTCATTTTAAAGGATGCTTCCCTTTAAAATTTTGCAGAAATTAAAAAAGGGAAAATTAGTTCTAGTTTATATATTTATAATACAAAAATTTTAACAAAGCAGGGAGGTGAAATTGGATGTATTAGGAATTCCATTTTGTCAGTTCAAACTTCTTGAGGACAATCAAGAGGAAGGATTTTTAAACAACAAAACCAACCAATGTTTTTTTTTTTTTTTTTGTCTTTTTTTATTCGTAGCTTTAATGTAAAAAATTATGAAAATGAAAGTTTTTCAGTTAAATTTTTTCTTTTCAAAATATGTAAGACTATAGCTAAAATTAAAACTTTCATTGTGTATATATTGTGATCTTCATTTTATTCTGTGTAAAGTTTTTTTTTTATGTATTAATAAGAAATTTATATTGCCAAGGGTACATTTCATTATATATATTATATTATATAATATTATATATATATATATATTATTTATATTATATATATATATATATTATATATATATATATATATATATATATATATTATATAGTATTATATGATTATATATATATTATATAGAAGTGAAGGTGTTGTAGTCATCTTTTTTTTTTCTTGTTCCTCAACTTCACAAGAAGTTGTTGAAGTTTTTTGATAGTTCTTCGTAATGACTTCCTTTTTTACGTTTGAAGGACATATAAAGACCAAGTATAATCATTAGTTTTACTTTCACTATGGAAGTTGCCTTTTTCCCCCTGTTTAGGAAGTAATATATATTTCCGCTGGCTGCTCCATGTTTAGGAGCTAGATATATTCTGCTGGCTACTTGAGGCTGAGCGAACCAATAAAGAAAAATAAATTGTTATAACCTTTTTTAGCTTATCACTCATGAAAGGAGTCAAAGCAGTCAAAAGCAGTCGACACACAAGTTATGAAAGTTTTTATAATAAAATGTAATATATATTTAATTCTTGTTGAGTTGGGTTCGAGCTGAGGTTTTTTTTTTTTTGCGACCCAAAGCATCAGTCTTTTGTCTGCAAAAGGCACACGAAAAGGTGGGAAGATCGGAGATTACAAATCGAACAAAATACAAGTTATTTACAATATATTAATTTTATAATGAAAACATTATATTATGATAAAATACATTATATAAATAATAATATATTATAATGAGAATTTCAAGTAATAAATATTTACACAGCGATTTTTAAATGATTTTAAAAAAATGATATCTATATATAATGTTATACCTGATTCGATTTTCTCTCTCTTTTTACAGAAACACTTTTATTTTTGAATTTACACTCAATTATTATTGGTCCTATTTAAAACACTCCTTTTTTTTTTTTTATTTAATTACTCTCAGATTTTTTTTTTTAAAACTTAATTCCAGAGCATGTAGTTTGGTTATATATATGATATATATATATATAATATATATAGTATATATATATATATTATATTATATATTTATTATTATAATATATATATATATTTATTATATATATATATTTTATTTTATATATATATATATAAATAATTTAATTATATTATATAAATATATATTATATAATAATATATATATATGAATGAGGCGCAAGCGGGGACGGAACCGACACCGGGCGGCGGGGCCTTATAATTATATTTTATATATATATATTATATATATTATTTATATGTATTAATTATATATATATTATTAATATATTATATATATATATGATATATATATATCATTTATAATATATATAATATATATATATATATATATATTATATATTATAGGTATATATATACTATATATCATATTATAGTATCATAGTATAATATAATATACTATATATAGTATTATATATAATAATAAGTATATTATATTATATAATATTTATATACATTATATATATAATATTTATATATATATATCATAGAGAAAACAACAACACCACCACAAACACTTTGCTCTTTTCATATGTGTGTGTGTGTAGGTGTGTGTGTGCTATTTTAAACATATATATCACTATAAATAAAGGTTTGACTCCAAGACCTTTTTAAATTTCATGGCAAAGGTGCCAGTCAAATTATAATTCCGCGTTATGGGGAATTGAGTTTCTTTATCAAGATTATAAATCTTAAGCGTGTCATTATAAAATATGTTAATATAATACAAAGATTATTCTTTCATTTCTGTTTATATATATCATATGATATTATTTCTATTATATTTAATATATATTATATATATATTATATATACTATATATATATATATGATATATATATATAATATATATATATATATAATATATATATATATTATATATATTATAATATATATATATATATATACTATATATATATAATTCATCCATCTCTTTTTACCCATGACATGTCTATTTGGCTGTTTATCATTTCAATAAATCTTCTTGTCTGATATCTAGACATATTGAAAACTTTCAATAGTTATCTGGCACAAACTTTTGTTTATTAATTTCTCCTCATTCATTATTAAACTGGTCACAGTGAAAATTCTTTTCGCAACTTGAAATAGGTTTTTATTACATCATGTTTATCATGAAAAAACGGAAAATGACTTGAAAATTTCTGGTGTGTTAGCTCTGGCACTGGAGAATGTAGGTCATTTAAGGTATATACAGAAATTGTTATTGAAATTTTTGCGTTGACAGATTGTGTTTTACACAATCTGGACAGCAGTCGCTGAGGTTAGGAGTAACTTTCTATGACATTGTAGGAAATTTTGGGAGGACTAGAGATTATGTTAGGTTATCGTATGATGGTTCGAAAATGGACGAAGGTGATGTCAGGGAAAAGGGAAAACGCTTCTATGCTTGGGGACTACTGACTGGACAATGACAAGAGGCGCCCCAGAAAAGGGAGTCATGAACAACTAGCAAAGGAATCCGCATTTCACGTTATTAAGCCCTTTTATTTAAATTAGTGTATCTATTAATCCAGAGTGAAGTCTACTGAACAAATATAAATAGTTACATATTCATTGTTTCTCGAATAAAATTGGTAGGTACTTTAGGTATTTTTTAGGATAAAAAATTAAGAACTCAAAGTGTATTTTTTTGTATTTCTTTATTTGAGATTACTATTTCTTAAGAATCAGAAGCTAATAAACAAAATCTAATGTCATATTCGTGTTTCTCGACCCAAAAAGTGAACGGAAATTTAAACTATTTTGAGAAAGGACGCGAAATTCTCCTAGGAAATATGAGATGATAGTATTATAATTTTAATTTCTCTGGTATTTCTTTCTTGACTCGCTAGCAAGCTATTTTTAACTACCACATTTCATTTTAAGTCTATATAAATAGTGGTGTTCCTCAGAGTTTTGTTTTATGACCAAATTCTGTTTTTTTTTTTTTTTTACCATTTTTTTGATGATCCTTTATCTTGTCACTCATCATTTATCCACTTATTATATCGGATCAACTACACCTTTCCGATCTATTAATCTATTCTACCTTTTTAAAGATGCTTGAAACTCGGCCATATATTAATTTAGTTATATATTTGTACATATGATAGATATAGTTGATGTGTCTTGAGTGTGATCTCATACTCTACTGTAATTCCTTTTGTGTGATTCTCTTATCTCTGATTTATTTTATTTATTAGTTAATAATAAAATATGTATTTATATCGTTTTTTCATTATCTATTAAATCTTCATATGTCCTCATTCTTCCAGATAAATAATTTTCTCCATATACAGCTAAAATCAGAAGATATGCTTTCTTCTAAACTATGCTAACTCGCGTGTCTTTCTTCTTATCAGATATCTTTTCTTTCCTCTTCTGATCTGTATATGTCTTATAAATGATAGATTGCCTTATGTCACTTTAAGTCTACATCTTTCTTCTTATTATAATGGTGTGTTGTATTGGAGACTTATCATACTCATTTCTTCACATTTCTCTCCTCCTTTAATATATTTCTTTTTATTTACATAGTGTCGGTTACTATATTATTTGTAATTTTATTATATGCATTTAATTTATTATTATAATTATATATTATTATGTGATTATTTGTCTCTCGAATTGGGTATTGTGTTTTTATTTATCGAGTTATTTAGTGCTATTCACTTAAATCTGGTTATTATGTTGTTAGTATTTTGTATATTACTCTCCTCATCATTTTCGGTCTACTCTATATCATACTTTTCGCATGTACCATTAAGAGAAAAGTTTGGTAACGTCTTATGTCTTTTATTCTTATCTCTGACTCATCTACTCTTCTCTCTCTCTCTCTCTCATATCTTCTCTCTTACTCTTCTATAATCTACTCTCATTCTCATTCATCTCTTCATTTCTCTCTCTATTCTCTCTTTCTCTTCTCTTTCTCTCTCTCATCTTCTCTTATTTCTTATCTCTATCTATTCTTCTCTCTCTTCTCTTCTCTTCATTTCTCTTCTACTTTCTTATTTTTTTTTTTATTTATTTCTGACCTTTTTATCGATAAGTAGACACTGATGAGTAGAAATAAGGGGAACCAGAATGATTATTTATTACTTCTTCTAGTTTTGTCTTCAGCTACGTATAACTCGACTATGAATTAGTTGAGTGTGCATCTGATCTTCTGACACATATCTCTCTTGTAAAGTATATTCTATTTTCAGACCATTAGTATACCATGCACGTCAAGGTATTCACAGTAGCAAAAACTGCTTGACACCCATAAACAACACAAGTCCACATTACGATACTATCTAGTACTATATAATATACTTATCTTCGGTTTATATATAAATTACTGATCATAAGCTCATACTGATAATATTAATGGATTGATAAATTAATTTTCTAGTTTTATTTTTATATTTGGTCCCTATTATTTGACCTATTCCTTTTTAGTATATGGTGTGCTAATATTAATCTTTTCTATCTTATACGTCTAATTAGGTAATACTTTGTAGTGGTGTGATTTCGTACCTTTGAATTTTTGTGCGCGTCAATTATATGCTTCTCATCATACTAATATGGATATTCTATGATAGGGTAGACCTCTAGTCTATTTCTTACTTAATATAATAATTATATATCAATATTTATATATATATTATATTATATATTAATTATATTTATTATATATTATTATATTATTTATATTATATATATATTATATATATACAATTTATATAATATTATAATAGATATTATATTAATATTATTAATATAATATATATAATATTTATATATTTATATATTATATTAATGATAAGTGTAATATTTATTATATATAATATTTTATATATATATATATATATATTATACTTATTATATATTGAATATTTATATATAATATATTATAATTATATATTATTAATATATATATTATAATAATATAATATAATATATTATATAATTAATTATTATATAGATATAATTATTAATATATATATTATATATATATTATGATATATATATATTATTATATATATATATATCATATAATATATTATTAATATATATATAATATATTATAGTATTATATATATTAATATACTTATAATATATATATATATTATATATTAATATATATTATATATAATATTATATATAATATATATATATAATTATATATATATATATATATTTATAATATATTTTATTATATATATATAATATATATATATATATATATATATATCATATTTATATTATATATATTAATATAATTTTTTATTATTATATATTATATATATTATATATAGTAGTATATAAACGTATACCAACTCCCAGGAAGGGCTGTCGCCCTGTCAGTTGGGTCCAGCAATGCTTCCTCTTCTGGCCCCGGAAGACCTAACGCTAGAGCCTCTAGAAGCCCCAAATCTCGCGCAATGGTCTACGACGTCAGTTCTCGAGTTAAACACTCTCAGGTAGGTTTCCCTTTCAGTAGAGCTAGCATCTTCTTCCATTAGGTCATCAAACTCGTTCTTAGCAGAGCTTCTATAGAGGATTGGGCTTCTAGGCCATAAGATTGCCCGCGGCCGAGCGTAATACAAGCTCAAAGGAAAGGACCGGGTTTGCTAGCCCTGTCGTCCATGACCATTGCCGAAGAAAATCTCCTAATCTCCCCTGACTATTTAATAAGAATGATAAGATGCCTTGTTCCATAAACAAGCTTCTATAAGGTTGTGTTGTATGAAACCTTTCACAATTTTTCACACCACACACACACCAATAAACACACACACACCAACATAAATCTAAAAGATATTTATTGATATGGATCAAAATATTGTAAGTCATACATGTTGTATAAATTTATGTATTTAATATTAATAATATTTATATATTAATTATATATTATTATTAATATTTATGGATGATGATAAAATGATGTCTAAGATATTATGTATAGTCGTGGGTGATATTTATTATTTATATTATTAGTATTATATATATTTATATTTAATATTAATATTATATAATATTAATATAATATATTATTATTATTTTTTATATTTTTATTATATTTATTTTGTATTAATATCTTATATGGGGCTGGGTGGGAGTCCGGTGGGTAGATTAGAGTCCCCTTGCCGGAAAAAAAAATTATTAAAGCTACATCTGCAATTTGCTCATGAATCATTGGCTCTATTGCGGGAAACACTCTTAACTAGATTTATTTCTTTTTACAAATGTCGACCATTTATCCTCTAGATGATTTTCCCTGACGACTATTTGGGACTAGCTTCATTTCGTATCCTTCCAAAAGAACAAAATAATTTAAAATCCTACAACTTTCACATCGATCTATTTCTCGACAGCCAAGAATTGCAATAAAAATGGAAAATAAATCCAACTCATCCACCTATGATACATTCATTTTACAGAATACTTCAGAAAGTCAGAGGCTGGTAGCAGTTGTAGTAGTAGGGCAAGGGTTTTGGTATGTGTCTTATAATAAATGTATCCCTCCCATTTACGGAGGTTAGAGAGTTGGTATCCCCCCTGATACTTGTTACCCCCACTGTTGATGACGAGGTTACCTTATCAAAAGTGGTGGTAACAAGTATCTGGGGAGGATACCAACTCTCTAACCTCCCTAAATGAGAGGGATACATTTATTATAAGACACATACCAAAACCCTTTCCCTACTACTGGTAGTTTCAATAATATGTGAACGTCAGCTAATATTTCAACAGATAGTCATCGAAAAAATTAGCACGTTAATTAATCAGCATTACAGAAATCATTCTGGTCTCCCAACCCCCTTTTAGTTGAATACGAAAAAATACTAGACTCCGCTTTTATAAGGAGGGGGGGGGGTTAGTGACGCCTTTATAAAGAGGGCACCCCCCTCCTTATAAAGGCGGATTCTAGTATTTTTTCGTATTAGAGGTTAGTGAAACACGCCAAAAACATGAATCAAATTGTCCCGAGACTTGATAGGATTATCTAATATCTACGTTCAAAAATACAGTTTGACAAATACATTAATTACTAAGTTTTAGGACCTTTTTTATTTACTATATTTAGTTTCTTGGTACAAATTAGAGTTGGTCGAGCACCGGAATTTTGCGCACCGCACCGTACCGTATCAGGGTAAGCGCATCATGCACCTCACCGTACAAAAGACATTTTCCTCGCACCGCACCGCACCAAGCTAAGCGCGCCACGTACCTCAGCAGAAAAAGCATTTCCCTCGCACCGCACCTCTGTTTCAATGCACACCGCACCGCACCGGTGGTACACTTGATTTGCGTGCCGTACCCCACCGCACCCCACCGCACCGCACCGCACCGCACCGCACCGCACCTGATGCGTCGGCCAATCTTAGTACGAACAAGAGAGGCATAATTTTTCTAATATAATTCCATCTCCAAAACTTTAAATCCCCTCACTAATTAAGCCTCCCAACTTTACTTTCAACAAAATCAAAATCTTCGAACTGCAAAACGCTATTTTCAGACTCATGAATCAACACGTCAGCAAAGCATTGAAAGCTAAAGTGATCCAAATTCGAACCCACATGATACCCATTATTACTTTCAACTTTAACAATCGTCAATCCATTACCAAAAAAAAAGTTTAGAAACATTAAAGAAAATTCAGATAAACCTTATTTATTGAAAATTGTACTTACAAAATAAATTTAATAAATATTTTGAAATTTTTTTATTCATCACAAAAAAAAACAACAACAAAAAAACACTATATCTATTCAAAATGAAAAATTGATTGAATCCTGATAGTTTTTAAACGATCCACTGTTTATGTTAAAAAAAAAAAAAAAAAATCAATCCTTACACTAAAAGAAAAAAAAGTGATAATAATCCCCATAGAAAAGAGAAATAAAGAATTCTTCTCTTAAAGTAACTCGAGTGTCTTCTTTTTCATATTTTTAAAAATTTAAAGGGGAAACGTTTTCAACTGCCCTTTAGAACGGTCCTGTTTACCCTTTCTTTTTATTGTAAACAGTTAATGTCTAAATTATACATTTATCAAACTATACGTTATTTCCACAACAAAACCTATTCTTTCAAACCCCATTTATAAACCACCTGTATATCCCTTGATACTATATTCACAGTTATTATAATATTATCCTCTAATCCAACCTTTCTACCTTTCAATATGGACAAAATATGACCACTAATTCCCATCAAAAAAGAATTTTTTTTTCATAACTTACCCCTCTTACTGCTATACAAATGACACCTCTTATTTAAAAACCTTTCAGTATTTGAAATACTAGGCATATTAATATATCATAATTATTATTTATATATAATTAAATTAATAATAATTATATTATTAAAATAAATAATCATATTTAATATTTATATATATATTATGTATATACTATTTATAAAAATATTTGATGATATATTATATATATATATTATTAATAGTATAATATATATAAATATAATATCTATATTATATATTATATATATGTATATTATCTATATGTTATTTATATATATAGTATATATGTATAGTATATATATATATATTACTTAAGCCGCCTAGTATATATATTAATATATACCCCTATTACAATTATATTATATATATAATAAATTATATATATATATATATAATATATCATTATCATTTCTCATATTATCAATATATATATATATATATATTCATTAGAAATATATTTATACTATATATATATTATTTATATATCATATCTTAGTATATTTAAATATTATAAGTGATAGTGAGAGGAGACAGCGGAAGAAGCGTGGGGGAGCGACGCAGATGACGAGAAGATGAGAGTAGCGAGAAGAGTAGTGATATGAGAGCAGTAATGGATATGCTAGCTGAAGAGAGTAAGTATGATCGTCGAATGAGTAGTATGAGAACAGCTAATGGACGTACAGACGTAAGTATCTAGGAATGAGACTAGAGTAGAAGAGATGAGAGAGATATGGAGATGATGAAACGATAGGAACTGTGAAGAGAGAGCGATGATATAGGCTAGTAAGAAGATAGTGATAGGAGGTAAGTAAAATGCAGCGAGTGAAGAGAGAGGCCTGAGAATGCGAAGCAGACGGACTATGCAGCGTACAGAAGAACTGACGCGTATCCAGGTGGAACATATTACGACGAGAGGAGAGAAGTGAGTATGAGATAATGAAGCTGATAGAGATAGTAATGAAGTAGTAAGGATGAATAGATGAGAGAGATTAGACGTGAGACGGAAGAAGTAAGAGTAAGAGCGACTGAAGAGAGTAGAAAAGAATAGAAGTAGACAATAGAGCAGGTGAAGTCGAAGATAGAGAAGTAATGAGATAGATTGAAGTGAGAAGATAGATGAAGTGAGAGTAGTAAGAGCTAATAGGGGCGTATATAAGATAGAGAAGAGTTCGAGAGCGCTGATGGAAGAGTAAGCGGGAGAAGATGAGGAAGGATAAGGAGCATAAGAGAAGAGTAAGAGCGAGAGAGAGATGAGTAAGTAGATAGAGATAGATAAGATGAGAAGAGAGGAAGATTAGGAGATAGAAGATAGAGAGGAGAGAGACTAAATACAAATAATAATTGTCCATATGGTTCGAAAGATTCGCATTTCAACTTTCCAGGAATTCAAAAATTTTTATTACCTTTTTTCATACAAAAATTTTATATTGAATTTTATTTAATTTTTCCCATGAAAATTAAATACTAGTATATTATAGAAAGATAATATATATATAGTATATAGTATATATATATAGTACTTATATAAAACAAACCTCCCAAGTGCTCATTTTTAGGTAAAATATTAACGTAATTTAATGAAATAATGGATAATTATTGAAGAATTATCATAGTGAGCTAGAGTAATTTAAAATCTTATTATTTTTTTTCAAGTAAATTGTGCTGTTACTTAAATGGCTAAAAAATACGAATACTTGTACTTCCGTAGACACATATATAGCGCTCAACTAAAAATTTAGAAAATTAGAACGGTGGCGTGATGATCGATATAATTTTTTTAAAGAAAAATAGTATAATACTTATTTAGCAATAGTGAACAAATATGTCTTTATATGACAAACTCGAAGGATATAAATTGAAATAATGGATTACAAATTGTATAAGCCATCTAAAAATGGATACGTAGTTTATTGTATCCGACAATCTATGTACCTCAGAGGAGGCAACTCTTTGCGGCCAGGCTTGTATATCTTCAGGAGCTTAGACCATAAGAGTTCCTCAGGACTACTGTAACCGCTTGATTATGGATTTCTAGTAAAAGACTTATTACTTATTATCGACAAACTCATGTATTTCTTGAAAACACTATAAATAACTTTATTACAGCTGTGAAGCTAGCCACAGTCTTCGAAGGAAAAACACACTGGAACGAAGAGAGGAAAATATACTTATGATTAGCTCTCTTTGTGTTGTACCTTAATATAATTTATCAGCAGATACATCAGAAGAAGTTGAAATAGTTTAGGTGTTCAACGTATATGAGCTACTAAGTAAAAAATTATCAATTACTCAATATTGTGAGTGATAAACGGTATAAAAGGTCAGTTTATATATCAGATCTTAAACCTTAATTAAATTGAGTTGTCCGCACGCAGTTCGGCACACAATACTACCTGAGATGGAGAGTCCCTTCTTTTGCTTTACTGCTTTAGGGTCAATAAAATAAGAATTCAATAAGAAATTAAATAAAAAAATGTTTTAAATAATTTTTGTTCGTACGGAGACTTCTTTTTATATAATGTAAGATGATATTATATATATATTATATATTACTATATAATATATATATATATTATATAGTAATATATTATATATACTGATCTTAGTATATATATATATATATATACTTATTATATATATATATAAGTATATATATATATATACAGCAATAGTAGTTATTTTCACATTAAGTTTATACATATTGTCTGTTCGAATATAACAAAGCAATAAAACAGTAGCGCATAGCCGGATGGAGGGGGTTGAGATGGGGTATTTGCGCAATTGCTTTACTACATTTGGGTCAATAAAATAAGACTTTTAATAAGAAGTTAACAATAAAATAAATAATGGAGTTTCTATTTTTCTGAGATGTAATAACATGATCAAATTCCTGCCTGAAACGACCATCTGAGTATCCAATTATTGAAACGTCGATTAGTTCTAAGGCACGAGAGAGGAATAAGGAAAGTAGCCGTATAATTAATAAGTTGTAGGGGCTAAAATAGTATGTTAAGTTATATTAGAGTTGGATCAAAGATAGGTGGAATGACAAGAGGTGGTATTATTAATAAGCTCTTTATACTAAGTATCATATTGTGTTCAACATACGATTGCTATAGTGTTTATCTAAGAAATTAATAGCCGAATTCTCCATAAAAATTTCATTTTATGAGTAAAACCATTTTTGTTCCGTACCCCTGTGTGCATTTACATTTTTTCTTTTTTCTTCTGGAACCCCTCCTGAGGGATGCTCAGGTTACCCTTAGGAACTTGAAACCCCCAAAATTGAGTTCTAGTGTTCATAAACATAGGTAAAGATACCTTACTCGGCCTATTATACGATTGTAGTCAGATTTCAATCTGGCTCCGGTGCAGTGCACCGCATTGTCTACCTTGTTCTAATTCCTTTTTCATCCTTTCTCTGTCTTCTCTTGTACACTCCCTGTGTCTTCTTTATTCTTTTTTCGTACGGAACCCCTTCCTGGGGGCCCTCATACAAACTTGAGGGTTTTGAAATCCTCAGAATTCCAGTTCTAGGGGTTCGTTAACATAGGGTAAGATGCCCTACTTGGGCTATTATACGTTTTTATACAGATTTCAAGATTCGGCTTAAGCAAATGTGCGGGAGCAGTTCCGTGATCCTCCTCCAAGATTCAGCTCAGACTCATCCTTTGCTGAACCATGTCGGTAGCTTATTTTTCACCTATCTCCTGCACATCCAAGCTAAGGGCTCAGCTCTCCTTTATGATTGGTGTAGCGGCAGGAAACCTTGACCCCCTCCCCCGGAAGCTGACACTGTCAGCTATATGTGATCCAAGTTTGAATATGCTCCAAGAATTATATCCCATTCAAATAAGAGCATATATATATATATATATATATATATTATATATATAAGTCGTAGTATCCTTGTTTCATATATATTATTTATATTATATACTACAATAAAATTATATAATATCTTATATTATATTTATATATTATATTATTATATATGATATAATCAAATAATAATAATGTTATAGTTTAATAAGTATAATATATGATAATATAATATCATATAATGAGAGAGTGCTAGATTCTTATTTAACGAGTATTTATGATACATTAAGTGCGAAGAAGGAAAGGGAAAGATGACTTTAGTTACGTTAAGGTTTCATAAAAAGGGAAAAAAAAGGTCGGGGACGCAGGGGCACGAGGGAGATGGGGAGGGGAGAGGGAGGGAGGTGAGAGAGGAGGGAGAAGAGGAGAGAGAGAGAGAGAGGAGAGAGAGAGGAGAGAGAGAGAGCAGGCAGAGAGAGATGAGAGAGAGAGAGAGAGAGAGACGAGAGAGGAGAGGTGAGAGAAGAGAGAGCAGAGAGAGAGAGAGCAGAGAGAGAAGAGGAGAGAAGAAGGAGAGGAGAGAGAGAGAGAGAGAGAGCGAGAGAGAGAGAGAGTAGAGAGAGCAGAAAGAGAGAGAGAGGAGAGAAGAGAGGGGAGAGAGTCGAGAGAGAGAGAGAGAGAGAGGAGAGAGAGAGAGAAGAGAGGAGGAAGGAGGGATGAGGGAGAGAGAGAGAGACGAGAGAGGAGAAGAGAGAGGGAAGAGAGAGAGGGAGACAGAGAGAGAGAGAGATGAGAGGAGAGAAGAGCACGAAGAGAGAGAGACGGAGCAAAGTTGACCGGTGCGTCCGATTTAATAAGGTCAGACTATCAAGAGAGAGATGTGGACTGGCCACTTTAGTTTGTGGTTTAGGCACGGTAACCTCATTCGATGAACGATGGTTCAAAGTCCGACTTTCAGAACATTTTTTTGTCATTCTTTAGTAGGAATATAAAATTATCATAATAAAATTTTAAAATTATATTCACCCAGTTTTTAGGTGAAAATAAATATATTAAAATTATTTAACGGACCTCAACGTATAAGTAATTGAAATAGAAATTTATATATATATATATATAGTATATATAGTTTATTATATTATATATATATATATTTTATATACTATGTATATATTATTATATATATATTATATGATAAGTATAATATTATATGCGTGCCACGCGACGCACGAGCAAACACACACAGAAACATCAACCAACATCAGTAACAGAACAAAAACTAAAAATAACACATCTCAACACTATGACATAATTCCGTTGGTTCTCATTGTGCTGTGTGTGTGTGTGTGTGTTGTGTGATGTATAGTGTGTGTGTGTGTGTGTGTGTGTGTTGTCGTATGTGTGTGTATGTGTGTGTGTGATGTGTGTGTGTGATGCTGTGTGTGTAGTGTGTGTGAGTGTTGTGTGTGTGCTGTGGTGTGTGTGAGTGTTGTAGTGGTTGTTGTGATGTGTGTGTGGTGCTGTGTGTGTGTGTGTGTGTGTGTGTGTGTGTCGTTGGTGTGTGTGTGTGTGTGGTGGTGTGTGATGTGTGTGTGTGGTGTGTGGTGTGTGTGTGTGGTGTCGGATGTGTGTGTGTGCTGTGTGGTTGTGTGCTGTGTGTGGTGTGTGTCTGTGGTGTGTGTGTGTGATGTGTGTTGTGTGTGTGTGTGTGGTGTGTGTGTGTGTGTGTGTGGTGGGGTGTGTGTGTGTGTTGTGTTGTGTGTGTTGTGTGTGTGCTGTGTTGTGTGTGTGTGTGTGATGTGTGGTGTGGTGTGTGTGTGTGTGTGTGGTGTGTGCTGGTGTGTGTGTGTGTGCGTGTGTGTGCTGTGTGTAATCCTGTGTGGTGTGTGTGTGTGTGTGTGTACGTGTGTGTGTGTGTGTGTGTGTGTGTTGTGTGTGTGTGTGTGGCTGTGTGTGTGTGTGTGTGCGCGAGCGGCGCGCGCCGAGCGCCCGCGCGATGTGGTGAGAGAAAAAAGTGTAGCTTATCAGACTTATTCTAGACCCATCGATAATATATATTATATACGTATATTTATTATATATATATATATTATTAGATCTGACAATCCATATACAATTAATAAATATATAATAATAATATAATATGTATTATATATATAAAAAATAAATTATTTTAATTGAATATCTTTTACTTCCTAGACCCATCGGTTTTCTAACTTATATATATATATATATATAATATATATAATATATTATATATATTTATATATATTTAATATTATATTATATAATAAATATTTATCATATATATAGTATATATAGTAGAATTCTATAGTGATATACTAGATAAGCGTAGTATTCCTAGAGCCCAGTCGGTTTCTACTGTATATGATATCAATATATATAGTTATATATATATATATAAATCTATATATTATATATATATAATATATATATATATTATATATATATATATATATATTATATATATATATATAGATATATAATATATAGTATATTATATTATATAGGATATTATAATTATATATATAATATATAATATTATATCTATTATATATATTAGTATATATATATATGATATATATATATATATATAGTGATTCATTTGGAGGTATACTATAGTAATAATATATATGAATATATATATATATATGTTGCGGTATTTTGTAGGCGCAAATGGAAAGTATAGCCCTGGCTGGCAACGATTTTTACGGGAGAGCGCAAGTTACCGAATCGAAAACAAGTAATTGAATAAAGCTTGAATAGATGATTATTAAAAATTGATAAAGTCTTTTATATCTGTACTGTTGCCCGTCACACGAACTTTACAAAATAAATATGGTTTGATACTATGATTGGTTCGACGCAACCCTGTGCAGGGTGCTTTGTGGTCGGCAAGCACATAATTTCAGGGTAGTCAAGGGTGGACATGCGGAGGCGTGAGTGCGCATTGAAACATCAAGAGAGGCCGGTGCAGCTTGGGCTATACATTTCGGTGGCCAGGCCAACAATGTTTGATACTCTTTCGGAATGGCTGTTCTCTAGGTACTTGTATTTCTTTGTAAAGTCACACATCTGGAAATAGTTTTCAATTGGAAAATTATTTTGTCCCTTTCTAATCTTTAAGTGCTATAAAATTAAAAGAAAGACACATTATTTTAAATTCTTTAAAACATAAATTTACCACAAATATGGTTAGAGAACGGTGTGGCAGAATGACCTCATACGACGCATATATATATATATTTATATGTATATTATATAGTATATATATATAATTATAATATTATAGTATATATATATATTATATATATATATCATTATTACTATATATATAATATATATATATATATATCATATATATATAGTATGGGGATTTCATATATTATATATATTTATGTATATATATATATAATATATAATATATAAATAAATACCTAATATTATATATAAATATATATATATAATACTTATATCTATCATATATATATATGATAATCATATAGGATGAGGTGGGCAACGCCCACAATTTTCGTTGTGTCGGCTCACGATCAGCAAATTCGGGCAATGCCAAGCATCTTTCGTTGGACATATCCGTCAGTTCGCAATTACGCAAATTTTTTTTTCTGCTTCTCCACGTCGCTACTGCGCAATAATCCGCAACTTATTTCCTGCTTCGCCAACGTCTAACTATCTGCAACTCCTCCTAATTGCTGAATCACTACTTTTTTGTTTACACAACTAAATGAGTTTGCACATCAGCTAACCTTTATATTGGTAGTTGTAGAACATAATTTTCAAATAAAAATTACCTTACACTTTATATTTTTTTAATCTTTATCTTTATATTCTATATATAACGTTTTTTTTTTAAAGTGCGTAAATATAATTAATACTATATATTACGTATAATATATATATAGGATATAATAACGTATATAGTTATATATATAATATATAGGTATATATATATATATATATATAATATATATATATGATTAGTATATGTATCATATATATATATATAGTATTTGTATATAGGTATATATCATAATAGTTGTATATAATATACTATATAATAGTATAGTTATATACATATATCTATATATTTATTTAGTATAGTAGTATATATAATATAATATATATATATACAGAAATCCTGTGTGTATTTAAAAGGTCGCAACATTGTTTTATTTGAAAACAAGAGCAGAGGAAATCAGATGATAATTTAGAAATGCAAGAAATCACGCAGAAGATATAAAAGCCAGACGTACAAAGCTGGCCAACGTGTAAAAATTTGTGTTATATATATATATCTATATATATATATATAATATACGTATATATTATATTATATATATATATGGTATTATATATATATATATATATATATAATATATATATATATATAATATATATTAGTAATAAGAGTCAAATCTTAGACCACTAACCTAATTAGTCATTGTTGTATTTTCTCTTCACTTCTCCTCCCTCCAAGCAACAGCCTACTTCTCTGTCACAGCAGATACACTATCTTTCATTCACGAAAACACTCAAGCTTCTCAAATTCTTTTTCATGTTATGATATAATTCATTTACAACAACACTATATGAAAAAGTCTGTAACATCTAATTTTAAAAAAAAAAAAAAAAAAAACAAAAAAAAAAAATAAAAATTTAAATCTGAGTTGAGTGGAAGGTTACTTTTTTCTTTTCCGTATTTTTCGCAGAATTTGGGTTTATCGAGGTTAAAAAACCATGTTATCCTCTCTGGCGAGCGCATCGTAATGGAGAAAAGTTGTCGTTTATGTTCTTTCATGGTTTGAAATCAAACGCCTTCTTTCGGGGCAAATCGAGAAATGTCTGAACGTTTTCTAAACATTTCAAGAATATTCCTTAAATTTACCTGATGAATTAATACGCAACTTTTTTCAACAATTCACTTGTTATCGCTATTCCGGACAATTTTTTTGTTGTTAATCCGTTAATGAAAGAGTCAAAAGGCGGACTTGAATGCGGACTGACCCCCACCTATGATATATATAATATATATATTTATATATATGATATATATATATTATATACTTATATATAGGGGGCTATATATTATATATATTAGTATATATATATACTTTATATATATATATATATCTATATATATTATATATATATATATTAGTATATATATAGTATAATATATGATATTCAGAGGTGGGCACCCGCAACTTTTTTGATTAAGTCATGCAATTCGCAATTGCCTAAAGGCAGTTGTTGAACCAATCCACAGTTCGCAATTTCGGCACGCTTTTTCTGCTTAGCCACGTCCGCTATCCAGATTCCTGGCAATTCCTTCACAACATTTTCTGCTTCGCCCAATCGCTACTCCGAAATCTGAGCACTTCCGCACTTTTAATGCTTCGCCAGTCCGCTATTGCAACTTCGCAACTTAGATGTTAAGAATTTTCCTATAATTATATTATATATATATACTATATTAATATATTTATATACTATATATACATACTATATATATATATATATAATATTATATATATATATATATATATAATATAATATAGTATATATTTTTATATTTTTATATATACAATTAAAAAGTTTTATAAGCAATGGTTTTATATATCATAGTTTATATATATATATATATATATATATATAGTTATATTATATATAATTAATATATATAATATATATATATATATATATAAGTATCTATAAATATATATATATATAGCGTCTGGCGCCGGAATTGTCACTAATCCGCGGCAGCTCCGGAGAGGGGTCGGGAGAACATTGGGTGTGGCGCGCCTCGACTAACCAGAGCGTCCTCAGCCAGCTAGTAGCGCGCCAGTATTGTAATTACTTAATTTGCCAATTCATTGTTGTCCCCTCCTACTCTCCTCCCTCCCTGCACAGCTACTGTTCACTTCAAGACGTGTACTATTTCTTCACACGAACACCAAGCCTTCTCAAAGTTCACATCAGCTCAGGGATGGTTCTCTTCGGGACTCGAGAACACTCAAGTCCCAAGCTATATCATCTCCTTCTCATTGTCGAGTATCGCAAGTCTGGCAATAGCTCGTTAATTAAATTTTCTGCGGGCGTTTAAGGTATACAGAGACTCCCATTTTTTTTAAAAATCCTACTTTGCTATATGTATATATATTATAGTTATATTTAAGACTTTATCTATATATTTATATAATAGTATATATACTAATATTATATATATATTACTATTATACTACTATATATATATTTATATATAGTATATATACCACATACAAATATATAATAATATTCCATTTACCACTATTCTTTTCATACATTTTATAATACCTTTCAACTACCTTCTGGTATTTTAATTTGTTTTTTACAGTTGCAGTATAGGGGGGCTATCATTTTGGCGGTGTCCGCTGCAATTGCTCAATTTTTGTCTATGGTAGCCGCATTGTCGGTTAATAAATTGCAGGATGATTTAGGCATTTCGCCGCCTAACTGCAATTCCGCACTTTTCAATTTCGCATTCCGCAATTTTTGGAATAACCGACTAAAGAGCGGAACTGCCCACCTCTGATATATATATCTACTATATATATATAGTATATATATAATAGTCTATTTATATATACTACTAATATATATATATATCATATATTAATACTATATATATATATATACGTATTATATATATACCGGTGGTCACATCGTAGACCGACACGTCGCACGGCAAAAGGGCTGCGGATTCGATCCCTAGTCCGGATCCAGGTGTGAATTACTTAGAGAGGTTCCCCTCCTAGAATAGGGCTTATGCCTGTGAGATATATTGTATATATACTATATATATATATATATATTAATTATATATATATCAGTATATATATATATATATATATTAATATATTATATACTACTATATATATATATATATAATATCATTATATATATTATTATTCTATTATATTTATATATATTATATATATTTATAAAATATATATTATATATATTATATATTATATATATATAGTATATAGTTTACTATATATATTATATATTATATATATATATAATCATAATAATTATATATATATATATATCATACTATTATATTAGTATATAATTAATATTATATATTATATATATATTCATATATATATATATTTATATATTATATTATATATATCATATATAATATACTTATTATACCATATCTATTACTATATGTACTACTTAATATATAAATATATATGATAATATATATATAATATATATATATTATATATAATATATATATATATTATTATTTAATATTGATATATATAATTATATATTATATATATATATATATATATATATAATATTATATTACCTTATAATTATATATATATTATATATATATATATGAGTATTATATATATATTATATATATATATAAGTATATTATATATACTATATATTACTATATACTATTATATATATATATTATATTACTATATAACTATATAGTATATAATATATATATATTTATATATATATATATATTATATATATATATAATTATATATATATATATATAGTATATAAATATTATATATCTATATATAACATATAATATATATATATTATCTAGTATATAATAATATATGATATATATATATTTTATATATATATTATATATTATATATTATATAGTATATAATATATATAGATATAATATATATTATATTTATGATATATATATATTATATATATATAGTATACTTATAGTTATATATATATTAATATAATATATATTATATATATATATATATATTTAAGTATATATATATATCATATATATCTATATATATATTATATATCAATATACTATATTACTATGACGCATTTGTTATTAGATATACTATATTCCAGAATGTTTCTCTACATGAGACGTGACAAGGTTGAAATGCCAACGTATTGAAACCGAACTCACTTTTGAGTTTGTTAATTGCAACTATCCAGTCGCCGCCGACTATTTTTATTTTTTACAACCTATTTATTTTTTCTATTTTTGGCGGGAAATATTTTTAAATAAATATTTTAAATTCTGTTTTTTTAAGTTATTTGAAGTTATTATTAAAGCTTATGTTAACAATAGTTTTTAGAGCGCTCAAAATTTGAAACGTGTTATCGAGAAACCCTACGAGATATATATTTATTTCTAACGCTGCTTTTTTTTTTGTCCCTGATTTACATATTTGTAACAAAATTCATTTCTCGTTGTTTGTGGTACGTGGAATATATGACTTCTTTATTGACTAATTTTTCTTTTCGTTGTTAATATAGATGGTTGCGTTGTTTTTCGTGCAGCTCATTAATCACTTTTTTCTTTACTATTTTAGTTTCATTGATAAGTATTATGTGTGAATTAAAAAGTGTCATTTCATTTCTTATATTAATTATACTATATAATATTTTTAATTAATAATTTTCTTTTTAGAAGAATATCTTTAATGTGATCAAATAGTTGTCATTGACCAAAAAAAAGATCGTTAAATTTATTATTTCATTTTTTCTTTATCTTAAATGCAATGCTTTCTGTCTCATCGTCTTTTCCTTTTCCTTTTCATCTAATTTTAGAAAATTCCTTTTCTTTTACATTTATAATTCTGTCCTCTTCTGCCATATATACTAACATTATATATATATATATATATATATATATATTAAATTAATAATATATAATCATATATATATACTATTATATATATATATATAACTATATATATTATATATATAATAATATATAAATTATAAAATATATATATATATTAATATTAGTATATTAGTTTTGAAATTTAATTTTATTATTTTTTATTATTGGTGTGATTATTTTATTATTATTATTATTATTATCATTTTGTATTATTTATTATTATTATTGATTTATTAGTATATTATTATTATTATTCATTATTATTATTATCATCAATGCGTGCGATATTTCATTGATTCGTATGGAATCTGGTCCAAGGAGACCGTCACAGAAAGACCATAAAAATAATAACGTTTTTATCGAGATACCCTCGAACTACGGTGGCGAAGATGTAGATAATTTAGATGTTCTTGGAAGCCTTCCTATGACGGGGTGCTACATTGAAGATAATGTTCTTGATCTAAGTCAGGTTCAACCAGAAGAGTATGTTGATCCATCCGCTGGATACGAGTTCGTAAATGCAGACACTGGTTGGCCTTCAAATCTTGATAACTCAGAGGCACTTCTTCGGCAGCTTTCAGAGCTTGGAATACGGGTTCCTAAAGACTACTTAACGCTTGACTTGGACGCTAGCGGCTCTCCGCAAACACGATCTGGAACTGCCTCCGTGAGCACCGTTTCGGAGGGAAACAGTTGGAACGAAGATGAGGATACTTATCCCTCTTTGTCGTCCTATACAGAAGAACCAGAGAGCGAAGTGGTTCAGGCGGAAATTCTTCCAAATGGTAAAATAAAGGTCAGTTACGATAACTTACAAAAAAGTTACGTTGCCCGCATCAGTTCGCCCAATAACTACCGCGAGTTTCTACATTTAGTTGAAGGATGTGAGAAGGAAGAAAGTGACTTTGCCGAAGGTATTGATATAGGCTTGGAAGCAAGAATTAAGGATTCTGTGAACAAAAAAAATTCTAATTCTAAAAGGCTAACGAAGGCAGACGTGGATTTCACATTTTTGTTATTTGAGAGTTGTTTGTGTTTTTGTTAAAAAATACACTGAATTTAACAATCTTCAAGGAAAGGGTCAAGTTTCGAAAAAAAAACTTAGTATATATATAATCATATATATAATATTATATATATATATATATATATATATATATATATATATATTATATAAATATATATATATATATATATATTATATGTATATATATATATTATATATACCACAATATTAGTATATATATACTATATATAATATATATATATTTATATAATATATTATATATATATATATATATATATATATATATATACCTTAGTACCCTATATATATAACTATATAATATTATATATATATATTATATATATTTAATTGGTAGAAAACATAAATATCTATTTCCTTTTCATGTCTATTTGATTATAGTGATGCTGCTATATAACTTATATATATATATATATGTATATATAATACCCAAACCATCTATATATATACGCTAAAGTTATAATATACTACTATATACTATATAACCTATACCTTTGTATATATTATATAGTAATATATTACTGATAAATATTACTATAATATTATATAATATACTATAATTAGTTAAATATATATATATTATATATATATAATATATATTATAAATATAATTGATATGACCATATATATATATATATATTAGTTTAATATATATAATTTGTAATACTTATATATATGTAATAATATATATAGTATATTATATCTAGTACCTAAGTTATATATATATATTATATGATATATTATATGATAATACTAGTATATATATTATATATATATACCCGTATACTATATATATATATATATATTTAGTATAGGGTGCGCTCTTGACACTAGTATATGACACAATATATATAAGATATTATATACCGTGTATATATATATAATATATATATATAAATATATATATATATAGTTATACTTATATATATAATTATATATATATAATACTATATATATATACTATTATATATATAATATTATATATATATATAGTATATAGATTTTATAGTATATAATCTATATATATATATAATATATATTACTATATAATTTTATACTTATATAATATATATATATATAATATATATATATAGTATATATATAATAGATAAATATATATATATATATATATATATTATAGACTGAATATAATATATAATATATATATAAATATATACTATTACCTATATATATATAATACTTATATTAATACATCTAATACACTCTTACTACTATACATCCTCAATGCGGCTAACATTATAATGACGTAATACACACCTTACGACATACTCATGCGATCGTCGTACTCTGTACATAATTAACACTCGGATCAGATAGACCCGACGCTAACTATTTACGTCATCATTATAACGTTATACACGTGCGACTGACAATAAGCTATCTCGAAATACCGCAAGAGAGACCTGCCTGATCAGTGGAGGTTCATGAATCTTTCAATTTCTTGCTAGCAAGTTAGACCCCCAGTGAATGAACATATTGAAACAAGCAAAGCAAAGAGAAGAATGGAGATCTGAATTGGCTAAGGTGAAAATAATACTTAAAATATATTATTTAGGAATGTAAAGATAATAGTGTGAGACTTTTTTCTCTTTAAATTTTTTTTTTTTTTTTTTTTTTTTGTACATATAAGAAAACAATAGTATTAATCACAACATGCACACACTTTTACTACGTCTCTCATCTCTCCCATTTCAGTTTTATTTCCTGATATATTAAAGAGCCATTTAATCTCCACCCAAATGAAGTTAGAAACGTGCTCCCTAGAGATCTCTCAACTTTGTAAGCAAGCAGTATATTCTGGGAGGAGATTTTTTTTCTCATGTATCATGCATGAAGAGTAATTTTCCAATGACGATTTAGATTGTTACAAATTATTTACGTACAAGTCCTCATGTCATGTTTAGTATATTTGTGACCATTATTGTGATTCTTTTTTTTTTATTCAATATTTCTAGCTAATATATATATATTTATTATATATATATATATTATATATATATATAGTATTATATAGTTATATATATATATATATTATATATATATATATATATAATATATTATATATATATATATATATATAGTATATATAATTATAATATATTATATATATATATATATATAGTATATATATATACGGTATATTAGTATATATATATATATATATATATATATATATATATATATTAATAGTATATATAGTATAATATATATATATATTATATAATTAGTATATAATATATATAGATATATATATTATATATTACGGTATTATATATATATATATATATAGTTTATAATATTATATATATATATATATATATACTATATATATATAGTATTATATATTATTATTATATATATATATGATAGGTATAGTATTTATAGTATATAGTATAATATATAATAATATTATACTGATAAGAATATATACGGTATATATAATATAATATATATATATGTATATATATATATACTTATATACTAGTATATATATATATATATAGTATATATATATATATATATATATATATATAAATATATAATAAAATGCAATAATATTACTGGCTCTCAAATTTGTAATTTGTAAATACCCCCTAATGTATTTTTCACCATCTAGGATACGATCCATGGACCCTAGCAGTGCAGCGTTGCATGTTTTTGTACCCACATACGCTACGACGAGAACAAAAAGAGGAAACCGGAATACTTCTCACTGTCAAGAAGAGCGCATTACTATGGTTCCTCCCGCTCGCACTTCGAACGTAGGGCCAAACGAGGTACCGCGCATGGTGGAATATAATACCATAACCCGGTTATTAGGTATTATTTTATCACCATGCGCGTACCCTGTTTGGCCCTACGTTCGATTGCGCGACCGGGAGGAACCGTAGTAATGCCCTTCTTGGACAGTAGAAGTTATTCTCGGTTTCTCTTTTTGTTCGTGCGTAGCGTAGGTCTAACACATGCCACGCTCATTTGCCTAGGCGTCCAGGATCGATATCCCTAGCAGGTGAAAAATCTAATTATATATAATATATAATTATATATGAAATATCTATATATATATATATATATATATATATATAATATTATTATATATATATATATATATATATATAAGTATAATATATATATATATCTTCATCCTTCTTTCTCTTCCCACTAGATGTGGGCTAGGGGTGCGTAATATGCACAGAAAATAGAATATTTAAGTAGAAACGTAGAAGAGCTTGACTTAAGTCTAAAGGAAAGTAAAGTCTTCCCCCATACCATTCCCTCCATACCCTTAAGTGAGAGCTCGTCGCATTAAAAAATAAAAATAAAAATAAAAATTCAACCTAGGGCTTTACAAGACTGTGATGGATCCTCACTGTGGTATCTTGCCAATATTGGGTTCATCCCCTGGGCCTGGCCCACAACCATATCCCCTCACAAAACCCCGTCATTTACTTTATTATGCACCTTTCTTCTCGCCTCTGCCAAACTCACATTCCTTTCCTTCAGACATACCTTTATTAACTGACTCAATCCACTTTTTCTTTGGTGGTCTCCCATCTCGTCAATTCTGAGCACACTCACCACTATATATTTGCTTAACCAACCGACTATCATCCATCCTTTCCATATGCTCAAACCATCTTAATCCACTCTCGTTTATTCTCATTTACGTCTTAATTCACACACACCACAACTCCCTAATGCGTTCATTTCTCATTTTATCAATTGTTCTCACACCTAGGACGCCCCTTAGATTGTCCACCTGAGGAGATAGTACCTTAGATCCATACTTCATATTCTATACCATAGTTTCACTACAATGTATTATTAACACAAGTAACAACATAACCTCATGCAAAACCCTAGCACTCTCAAGACTTAGTCCCTTTGTATCCACCAAGGATTTAATTGCACCAGTCATTTTCCTACCATTCGCAACTTTCCTACTACATTCTGCATCATCTGTTCCCTTTTCATCCAACATATATTTTAAATATTGAAACTCAAATAGTTGTTTCAATTGCTCCCCATCCAGCATTACTTCACACTGTGGACTCTTGTCAGTCACAACCATAACCGTACGTACTCTTATCTACATTTACTTTCAAACCCCTCCTTTTACACACCATGCCAAACACCTCTTTCAATCCTCTCAAACTCTACAATTCTCCACACAAAACAAGATCATCAGTGTACAATAAGCAGGGCACCCTTCACTCTCTTCCAATCCCCATCATCCTAACACCCTCTACCACCCATACCTTTAATTCTTTTATCACCCTATTCATATACAAATTAAATAACCAAGGAGACATAACACATTCTTGCATGACCCTTAATATTAAACCAATCACTTTGAACTCTATTTTTTATATAAGCTTTTGATTCCATTCAGAAGCCTACCACCAACACCTGCTACAGAGCTTCCCTATTAATCCTGTCAAACGCCTGTTGCAAGTCTATAAAACCTAAATGCAATTTTTTTTCCCTGTCATTTTCTCAATCATTTGTTTCAATGTCATCTTCTACCCCTTCTAAATGCACCTTGTTCTTCGTCAATCAGTCCCTCAGTCACTCACTCAACACGCACTGTCAACAAAAATACCAGTGTATACCTTCCCTACAACACTCAGTAAACTAATTCCCCTACAGTTCCTCTTACCCTTTTAAAGGGGACTGTTACTGCTCTCCTCCAGTCTTTCGGAACCGTACCCTCCATAAATGCTTTGTTACACAATTTCCGTATCCAGTCAATCACGATTTCACCTTCATTTTTTGAAATTAGATTAAGTTAGATTTACGATACTTCAACTTTCTCACTCTACCTATTACTTCGTCCCTACTAATTACCTTATCCCCAAAATGACTATTCCTTCTTACATCATCAAACCCACACACATTGTACCGTATGTGTTAGAGTAGTATAACGCTGGTGCGATTTTTTTCCACCTAGGTGCATAGGGTGGTCTATAAAGAGGGATTGACTCTAAAATTGACAGCCTATCATGTCAAGATTGGCTTTTATAGGGAGGATTTTTATTTCAGTTGGTAGGTGGTGGATAGTAGTGGAGGAATGGCAACCAGTTATTATCCTAAGGGCTTTGCTCTGTACACTTCTAATTTCTGAATATTGGATTGAGATGATGCCGGTATCCCAGTCTTGTGATGCATAGTTTAAATTGGCACCAAGGTATTGTCTAAATACTATTGAGATGGTCTCTTTACGTTCGCCAAAGTTTAACACATTTAATTTGTGTATGGATCTAGATGTAATATTGTTGATGTAAGGTGTTAATGTTATATGTGTATCAATAGTCAGACATAGGATAGGGGGATTGTTTATTGAGTGTGAATATTATTTGATATAAGTACTGTTGGGTGAATGTTTTGATTTTCTTCTAACCGGAGTGAGTAAAGTTATAAAAGAATTTTGGGGAGTTGCAGTGATTCTGTTTGTTGTCAGCCATTGTTCTAGTGTTTCAGTTCTCTGCATGCTTTATTTATAGAAGGTCTTTCAGCAGTTATTATATTATTTAAATTATATACCGTATATATATATACTGTATAATATCTGAGTAGTCTAATTTTATTTATTTTTTTATTGAAAATGATTTGAAACTACATTGATGAATTTGCTTAATTATGCTTTTATATTAATAATATATATATATATTATATATATATATTATTATATATATATATATATATATTTATATATTACCGTTATATATATATATATATATATATATATATATATATATATATATATATAATATATATTATATATATATATATATAATATATATATATATATATATATCTTAGAGGCGTCATTCAGGTTGTGGAGAGAAGAATTGATAATATGAGAAATGAACGCATAGAGTTGTGTGGTGTGTCAAGGCGTGTAAATATGAGAGGACTTAAACTGAGCAGGTACATCAGATGGTTTTGGTCATATGGAAAGGATGGATGCATAGTTTATTGGTTAAAACAGCATGTTTATATGGTGAAGTGTGCTGGCGAATCGACCGGCGGTAGACCGAAGAAAAGAGTGGAATGAGTCAAGTATAAGAAATGCCTGAGGGAGAGGAATGTGAGTTTGGCAGAGGCACGAAGAAAGGTGCATAATACAGAGTGATTGACGAGCGTTTTGAGGGGTATGGTTGTTGGGCTTTGCCCATGGGATGAACCCCACATGACGAGATACCACAGTGAGGGTCGGTTGCAGTCTTGTAAAGCCCTAGGGTGGAATTTTTTCTGACTCAAATGAGTCTATCCACTTGGGGATATAAAGGGGATGGTTTTTTTTCAACTTGCTGCATTATCGCTCTTTCTACTATCTTTTCCTGTTCAGCTGCTATCGCTAACGCGTTCCTCACCCTCCAACTGCTGGGAATAGGAGGAAGATAATAATAATACATAATTAATGATAATACATAAATTAAATAATCAATAATAATAATATATATAATAATAATCAAGAAATAATAATACATTAATTAATAATTATAATAATAATAATCCAATAATAATAACCGCACCCTTCTTTCCCCATGACTGGGGGTAAGTTGCGTCACATGCATGGGAAACAGGACAGACTCTTTGATAGAATATGACACAAGTCGAAAGAAAAGCCCAGCCTAACCGCCCCCTCTCCACTTCCCTTAAGTGAGACACTACGGCGCAGTCAGAAAAAATCAATCCCTAGGGCTTCATGGACTGCCGACGGACCCTCACTGATAACTCCTTCGCTCAAGTGTATAAGTTCATCCCTTGGCCCAGGTGCGCCACAACATACCCTCCTCACAAAACCCTCACCATTCACTCCTATTATGCACATTTTCTTTCCCGCCTCTGCCAAAAATCTTAAAGTCTCGCTCTCTCGCAGGCATTCCTTTATCTTGACGTCACATCCAGCTTTTTCTTCGGTCTCTGAGGCCAGTCAATTCCCAGCACACTCCCGCTGATAAATCTCTACTTAGACCCGACCCGACTATCACCCTATCCCTTTCGCACCATGACCAAAACCCGAGCTCATACCTGTACTTTCATTTATTCTCATTACCTTTTCTTATTTCTTCACACACACACAACTCTCTAATACGTTCATTCCTGCATGTTTACTGTTTAATCTTCCTACACCTGGAATCACGCCCTTTTTGAGATTGCCCTTCTGCAGCACATCGCTATTTTCGATTCTATACCTTCTTATTCCAGACATCCGAGTTAATAATTGATAATAAGTTTTCTAATTAAATTAATAATAAATCAATCAAGTATAAAATAAATAAGTAATATATAAATAACTAATAATAAAGTAATATAATAATAATAAAATATATAATAATCATCAATAATATATCAATAACTATTATAAATAATATGGAACACGACAACATTTACATACTACCTATAGATATACACCTGGATAGTATATAAGCTATTATATACTATATATTATATTATATATATATATACTATATATATATGCGTATATATATTAATATAGTAATATATATATTATTTATATATACTAGTATATATGATATATTCTTTCTTTCATCTTAGCCCTTTTTTCGCTTATATGTTTAGGTTTTATATGACGTTGGGGAAAACAAGAAAAATAGCCATAAAATGACTGAAATATAAAAGGAAGGAAATGGGGATTTTCAGATCTTAAAAGGCGTGTGTTATACGAAGAATAAATATGCAAATAATGAAATAAAAATTGTCAAGAGATTAAAAGGTGTTCCGCGAGAGGGAAAAGGTTTGTGATAATATCTCATCATGAGATATTAATTTTTTGACTTGTAAATTATATATATATATATATTATATATATATATATATATATATATATATATACCTTATAAGTAAAAGAGATTGATATTACCTGGTTGGGTTTATGATCAAAAGAAAGTGGTATAGTAGAGCCTTTGAGATCACCCATTACAGCTCTAGAATCTCCAACATTTCCAATGATTAAAAGCTCACCATCAAGAACAGCAATAACTGCAGTGGTACCTATAATCAAAATTTAAATTATGTATTTGAGATAATTAAATTAATTTTTAAGATCTATATTTACTATACAATACTTTACTATACTATACATATAAAAGGATATAAAATAATTTTATCGAAGCAAAATCAGCAATTAAGTTGGATTCACACTAGATGAATGCTCATGGTCCTGAACAAAATAAGCACTATCTTCTGAATAGGGCTATTCATACTAAAGGACATTTTCAACTCCAAGGACTCGAACTTGTTTAAAAAAGTGTATTATAAATTTAATGCAAATGTCATTGCCCTGTAAATGTTTCTTACATTAAAAGCTAAATAAATTTGGCTTGCTCCAAAGATAGATGAACCATTGCAAGATATTGAATTTTACCTTCAAGAACTTGCATAGGCTACTCTACTAATGAGGTAAGGTCTATAAATAGAAGAAACATCAATGCTCTGCTCATTAATAACTTAATTAAAAAAGAATTGAGAATTGTGAAAACGACATTTATTTTTAATTATATAATTTTAAATAAAAGAAAATGTCCATATAGGGGCATAACACATTTGTATAGTTTGTACTTGTATCTTTACAGTAAGCAAATGTTGTGACAGCATGTGGCTCCAAGATAATTTATTAACCAAGCTACGGCTATCTTAAGTTGTCAACTTATACTTGAAAAATAAAGCAAAATAATATGAAAGAAAATAAAAAATCTTCAAGCAATCCTTTCTGTAGAAAAAGGATATGAGAAAAGTTAAGATTTATATGCTCTAATGCAAACAGTTCTAAAATAATTTTAATGAAATACAAATATCTTCCACAAAATACCTAGGATTAATAAATAATAAAATTATTAATTCAACCTTTTTTAGTTGTTAAGTAAAATATATCGCTGTAAATAAGGATTGGGTTAAAAAACTAAATTATGAAAGATAGCTTTATATTTCTAGTAGCTTTCTGCCCACAGTAAGATATTTAATTTAGCTTCACACAGAAATTTTCAAGACTTAAAAAAATGAATATACTTAAAAATAAAGATTGCTTTAAACTTTAAAATGCAAACTAGTGTTTCAGCACCATTTGGAAGCTGCAGTTTCACTTCATGAGATCTTTAAGACAACATGACCTTAATTATTTGGAAGGATTAACCAGTCAAAAAAAATAAAATAAACAAATCCTAATCATCATCTGCCTTTTTTCCCCAATAATGTGGGGAAAAATGAATGAAATGCATTGGAAAAGAGAAGTAGTAGAGAGAAGATTATGACAAGGAAAGCCAAGCCTTACCGGCCACTCTATACCTATTAGTGAGAGAAATTCGTCGCAGTCAGAAAATCCCACCCTGACTACGGGACAGCACCGGACCCTCCCCCTGTGGCATATCGTCAAGTCTTGGGTTTTATCCCCAGGCGGGTGGGCCACAACCATGCACTTCACAAAGCCCCACCATTCTCTGCTACATCATTGCACCTTTATTCTCGCATCTGCCACAAACTCACATTCTCTCCTCCAGACATTACTTTACTGACTCTAATCCACTTTTCTTGATCTCCCAGCCGGTCAGTTCCCAACACACTCACCACTATACATCCGCTTAACCAACCGACTATCATCCATCCTTTCCACATGACCAACCATCTCAACATACCTTCATTTATTCTCTCATTTATCCCTTTCTTCACACCACACAACTCTCTAATACATTCATTCCTCATTTTATAAATCCTTCTCACACCTAAAATTGTTCATCTGAACACGTTGAACTTTAGATCTATACCTCTTATTCCAGACCATAGTCTCATTACTATACATTAACACGGGTAACAACATACCCACAGTTAAAATCTTAGGCCCACTCAAGACTTAGTCCTTTCACATCCACCAACGATTTAATTGCACAGTCACCTTCCTGCCATTCTAACTTTCCTACTACACACTCTGCATTCATCCGTTCCCTTTTCATCACACATATATCCTAAATATTTAAACTCAGACGCTTGTTCCAGCTGTTCACCTTCTAACATAACTTCACACCGAGGGCTGTCCTCACTCACAACCATAACCTTACTCTTATCTACATTTCCTTTCAAACCCTTCTTTTACACACCCTGCCAAATCTCTCCTACCAATCCTCTCAAACTCTCTTCAGATTCACTACACAAAACCAAATCATCCGCATATAATAGGTAGGGCACCCTCCACTCTCCTCCATTCTCCATCATTCTAACACCATTTCCTGCCACCCCCATCTCTAATTCTTTCATAACCCCATCCATATACAAATTGAATAACCAAGGAGACATAACACATCCCTGCTTCACTCCGCTATTAATATTAAACCAATCACTTTTGACACCATTTATTCTTACACACGCTTCACTATCGTCATACATACTTTTGATTCCATTCAGAAGCCTAAAACCAACACCATATATCACTAACACCTGCCATAGAGCTTCCTTATTAATCCTATCATACGCCTGTTGCAAATCCATAAAACCTAAATACAATTTATTCTTCTTCTCCCTCATTTTCTCAATCATTTGTTTCAATGTGAATTTGATCCACACATCCTCAACCATCCCTAAATTTGTTGCTTTTATAGTGTTCTAATCAGTTTCTAGCTTAGCAGACTTATTACATGGAGAGATATATACAAACTTTATATCTTTTACAGCATCAATAAACTGAATTCACTTATAATTCCCTGGTTCCGTTATCTCCCACCCACCCTTATATAGGGTATTTATAAGAATTATTATTACTGTTCTCCTCAATCCCCTCGGAGACAAAACCCTCCATAAACTTAACTCTATTACACAACTTCCAAATCAATCAATCACCATCTGTCGTTCTTGATCATTTCACCAGTAATTTCATCTATACTGCAATTTACCATTCTTCAACTTTTCTCACTCTACCCATTACCTCCACTAATGACTCTCCCCAAAATACCTATACCTTCTTGCACTATCAAACCCACATGCATTCACTATCACCTCTTCATTACTTCAAATATTATACAGATTTTCGAAGTGTTCTTTCCACACTCCCCTCACATCCATTTCAGTTACAAAATCACCAAATACAATTTCATTATTCCTAATAATAAATAAACAAACTTAATTACAATTGCCACCGTAATAATGTGGGTGAAAAATAAGAAGAACCCACACTCAAAATGCTCAATAAATTCAGAAATTATGAGGGTAATACAGAGATTCTGAAATGATTTACATTGTCATTCTATTAATAAAAAATTACATGAATTTTATACAGTCAGTTATCTAGCGCCATGGGATGGATTATTCAAAAAAGATAATATATATGTATAATAATATATATATATATAATAATATAATAATATATAATATATATAATAATAATATATATATGTAATAATAATAATAATATATATACACTCATCATATAATATATATAATATAACATATATATATATAAATTATATATATATATGTATATATATATATATATATATATATATGTAATAACTCTATATATATATATGTAATAATAATATAACTATATATATATATATACTATAACAATAATAATAATATATAGTAATATACCTGCAGCCAACCAATAATCAGCAACATATCTTGCTGATGCTATGCCTTATATATTCTTTCTTTTCTTTCTTTAGCTTCCACCTCTTTTTCCAAGACTGGAGTAAGGGGTGCGCTTCTGCAGCACCGGAAAAGAAAAAGTAGTAAGGAGAATATGACAAATGTCGAAAGAAAGCCCAGCCTTACCGCCCCTCTGTACCATTAATTAGCGTGAGAACTCGTCACAGACAAAATCCACTAGAGCTTCATGGGACCCCGACGGACCCTCACTATGGTAAATCGTCAATGTAAGGGTTCATCCCATGGCCACAACCACACCCCCATACAAAACCCCGCCACTCTCTCCTATCATGCACCTTTTTCTCGCCTCCTGCCAAACTCACATTTCTCTCCCTTCAGACATTCGTTTACTGACTCCAATCCACTTTCTCTTCGGTCTCCCAGCGGTCGGTTCCCAACACACTCACCACTATGCATCTGCTTAACCAACTACGACTATCACTCATCCTTTCACATGACCAAACCATCTCAACATACTTTCATTTATTCTCTCATTTACCCCTTTCTTCACACCACCACACTCTCTATTACGTTCATTCCTCTCTATCCAATTCTTCTCACACCTAACTTCGCCCCTAAGATTGTCCCATCTGAACACATTGAACTTTAGATCTATACTTCTTATTCAGACCACAGGTAACAACATGCCCTCATATAAGACCCCTAGCACACTCAGGACTTGGTCCCTTTGCATTCACCAACAATTTAATTGCAAAAGCCACCTTCCTGCCATTCCAAACTTTCCTACCTACTACATTCTGCATCGTCCGTTCCCTTCACATTATAACCTAAATATCTAAACTCAGACACTTGTTTCTTGCTTGCTCACCATCTAACATAACTTCACACTGAGGTGTGTCCTTTCCACAACCATAACCCTTACTCTTATCCGTTTACTTTCAAGCCCCTCACTTTTACACACCCTGCCAAATCTCTCTACCAATCCTCTCAAACTCTCTTCAGATTCGCCACACAGAACCATCCGCATATAATAGATGGGGCACCCTCCACTCCATCTCCATTCCCCACCATTCTAACACCATTTTCTGTCCCCACCTCGAATTCTTTCACAACCCCACCCTTATACAAATTGAATAACCAAGGAGACATAACACAACCCTGTCTTACTCTGCTAATTCTAAACCAATCACCATTGACACCATTTATTCTTACACGCTTCTATCGTCATACATACTTTTGATTCCATTCAGAAGCCTACCACCAACACCATATATCACTAACACCTGCCATAGCTTCCCTACCTATTAACTCTATCATACGCCTGTTGCAATCCATAAAACCTAAATACAATTTATTCTTCTTCTCCCTCATTTCTCAATCTGTTTGTTTCAATGTAAAGATTTGATCCACACATCCTCTACTCCTCCTAAACGCACCTTGTGCTTCACCAATCAGTCCTTCAGTCACTCAGCGCACTCTTTCGACCAAAAATACCAGCATATACCTTCCCTACAACACTCAGTAAACTTATTCCCTATAATTTCTACAGTTCCCATTATCCCCTCCTTACCCTTATATAGGGTACTATTACCGCTCTCCTCAATCCTTGGAACTATACCCTCTATAAACACTTTGTACACAACTTCCAAATCAATCAATCACCATCTCGCCTCCGTTCTTGATCACTTTTACTGGTAATTTCATCTATACCTGTAGATTTACCATTCTTCAGCTTTTTCACTCCACCCATCATCCCTTACTAACCAACCTCATCCCCAAAAATACCTATTCCTTCTTTTGCACCATCAAGCCCACACACATTCACTATCACCTCTTCATTACTGTTAATATTGTGCAGATTCTCGAAGTGTTCTTTTCATACTCCACATCCATTTCATCAGTTACAAGCACCATCCCCTATTCATTATTCTGAAAAGATTCCACCATTATCATTCTTGGCAACTTTTCGCCGCTTCCTTCCAGAAACCCTATTCCCTTAGCAAGTCCCCATTCATCCTCACTTCAAACTGTTCATTTACCTCTTGTTTTGTCCTACGTACATACACTGCCTGGTATTTCTTTTCCACTCTTATATAATTCCAAGCATCTTTCTTTCGAGTCTTCATCATTTGCTTTTAGTACATTCAATATATATATATATATACAGCACAGCTTATTTCATCACCTCTTTGTTCCACCATTCACTGTTAACATTCTTACTTCCCTACTTTAGCACATCCACATACTTCCTTTTACTACTAACAATTGCTTCCTTCATTTAATTTGGAAGACCAGTTCAGAAGTATCAAACTTGTTTCACATTCTTCGTTTTACTAGCAGACGCTCTTACATACTTATCCTTATTATCTTGCTCACTTAACTTCTCACTCTTAATTTTTACCTACTTCCTTTCATCACCTTCCTCTCCATCCAAGCCCCACTAACTTAATTTTTCCATAGAACAACATAATGATCCGATAATCCCATTCCCTAAACCCTAACTGATTTAACATCCCAACACACTCACAACATCTCCTTCTTCACCAACACTAAATCAATCATGCACCATTTCGGTACCATCTCTACTGCAACTCTAAATATACTTATGGATATATCTTATTGTTTTAAAGAAAGTATTACTTACACACATACCTCTCTTCACAGAAATCATATATATATATATATATATATATATATATATATATATATATATATACATATACAGATATTTATATATATATATATATATATATATATATACATATATATATATATATATATATATATATATTCTTCTTATAACTATAATAATAATAATAATATTATAATATATATATATATATATATACGGTCAATAATATATAATAATATAATAATAATATATAATAATAATATATAATATACTACATATAATAATAATAATATATAATAATATATAATATATATATATGTATATATGTAATATATCTTTATCTTTATATATATATATGTAATAATATATATATATATAATAATAATATATATATAATAATAATAATAATAATAATAATAATAATAATAATATATGTAATAATATATATATAATAATAACTACGGTATCTTATAATATATAATATGTAATAATAATAATATGTAATAATATCTTAATAACCAATAACTAACTAATAATAACCAATATCAATAGCCAGCAGCAATAATATATAACAACTTATATATATGTATATATATCACCCAGGAATCACTCTTATAATAATATAATATAATATAATATATTCTTCTTCTATAATATATATATGTATAATATATATATATACCAATAATATACTCTTCTTTATATACCGAAATACTATATATAATATATATATACATGTATATATATATATATATATATATATAATAATATATATAATAATAATAATATATAATATATATTATATGATTGCCGGGCTGAAGACAAGGTACAGCGGTTCATGATGAATTTTCTAGACAGTAACTTTTGGCTTGTTTGTTGTGGGTTGCATCTCTTTACAGCCACTATTGTTCTGTGGAATTCTTTCATCTGCATTTCCTACTAAATTCAATCTACCTTACTTCAAAGCAAGGACTTATACCATCTGCAAAATTTGTGTTACCTGGGCATAGATATTTTTATTTTACCATTATTATTTTACACTTTACACCCACATCTTTCAATAGGGATTTGCCTTGAGCCGTGGTAGAGTAGAAATATATAACATATATATATATATATATATATATATATATATATATATATATATATATAAAAAGATATATACAATATTGAATTCTGGTAGGCTTTAAAACCACATATATATATTGTAGTAAATAGGTAATACCTATATGAATGATCTTACAATATAAATAAAGTAAAAAGCTTTGCTGGACATAATACTTCCTCAGAATAATAATAATAATAATAATAATAATAATAATAATATGTATAATAATAAATAATAATAATAATAATAATAATAATAATAATAATAATAATAATAATAATAATAATAATTTACCCTCACTGTATGTCCTGCATGTCGTAGGAGGCAATTAAAGGCTGCGGTAGCTTGGGTTGGGGCCCCAGCAATCTCGCAATGCTGCTCCAGAAATGCTCATGCATGCCTCAGATTGAATGCCTATTTGCGCTCCTCTATAGTCTATAGGGATCAAGGAGGGGAGGAGGAGGAGGGGAGGGGAGGAGGGGAGGGGGGAGGGAGAGGAGGAGGGGAGGAGGAGGGGAGGAGAAGAGGAATAGATGTTTAACAACTAATAATGATGATGATGATGATGATAATGATGCTGATGATAAAAATAAATAAATAATAAAAAGAATTCCCTCAATGTATCTCCTGCATGTCGTAGGAGGCGACTGAAAAGGCTGCGATAGCTTGGGTTGGGGCCCCGCAATCACGCAATGCTGCTCCTGAAATGCTCATGCATGCCTCAGATTCAATGTATGCTTGCGCACCTCACCCCTAGTCTATGGTCTACGAGAATCCAATCCAAGGAGGAGGAATAGAGGTTTAATAAATGATGATGATGATAAATAAATAAATAAATAAATTATATATTTACCTGATAAATCAGTTACGCTCTTACAAAAGGTGACAACTTTTTCATCAATGTCCATTATCTGATCATTCAACAATTTAGAATAATTGACATTACTGTTAACATCAATATATGAGCTGTCATCATGAACTTCTTTCTTGAATTCAATTTCTTTTGCTTCATTAGTAAGAGAAACAGAAGGTCTTTTACTTTTCTTCAATTTTGTATTTAAATAGGGGTCCTCTTTCTTTAAGATAACTTCTTCATTATCTTTGACTTCACAATTTTGGATTTCTTCTTCTTTTGTTCTGCTATCACATTTTTCTTTATCTTCAACATTTTCAGAACTTGTTCCATTACTATTATCTTCTGAGGTTATACTGGATTCTTTGGATGATAAATTGGAAGAATCTTGTACAGGAGTGTTACAATCACTCTGCTGTTGTGTGTTTAATTGTGACTTTTGGGATTTTTGAGTCAAATTTTTTAGCATAGGTGATTTTTTTCCATTTAAAAGGGATAGATCATAATTCCCGTATTTATTGTATAGTATTATTAATAGATTATATACTCTTGACTCACAATATATCATAATGTGACAACTCACATATCGTGTACAACACCTCTAATCAACTGATTTTCGAATTAATTTAAATAGGAAATAATTATTGATATTGATAGATAAACATTATTAGAATGAAATATTTGACTAAATTAATCAGAAAGAATAAACAAGAAACTCTGAATGATAATCCTATTTACTGATTTACGAAGTTGCCCGGTCCAGTTCATCCATGTTACAATATCTCGATCGAGAGTTACTGTACTTTAACCATGGGAAGCCGCTCTGAAACATATAATAGCATTAGGTGGTTATTTGTTAAAATAGAGTTCTCGAGCAAATCACTGCCGTTACAAATTTTTATTTCTTTAAATTATATCAATATATGTGCTATCAATTTCTATGTTCTATTTTATTTATCGTTGTTTAAAGAGACCTTAATAGGCTTCCCGTATTTTTTGTATAGTTTATTAAATTAGAAAATACACGCTTTGTAAAATGGGTCTTTGTAATGTGGTTTTGATTTATCTTTAAAATGGTATAGAAAAACCTATCATGCATAATATGATTATTTACACCCTAAATTATTCCGATGGCTACTTCGGGAATGTGGCCTTCTATCTGCTGTTTTTATATGATTATGTCGTTCATTGCCATAAACAATCCTTTGAATCTTATTTAGTATAGTTCCTAAACTCCGACAGTTATCCTTTCAAATTATGTACGAATGGTTGTATTCTAACTTATACTTTTATCTAGAGGTTTGGTTCGCTATTATTAGATTCACGTAATATACTTTAAGTAAAAGAATTAAACACAAAACAGACAGCCAAATAAAGACCAAATTAATTTTAAGTGCAATAGCACTTATATATACGTAATGAACCGATATCATATAATAACTATTATACCTTTATTTTATATTTGTCTATATATTTCTTATATTATACTTACTCAAGAAACACTCAAAAAATTATTTACTCACTATATATATATTATTGAATCACCCTTATATATATATATATATATATATATATTATATATTATAATATATATATAATAGTTATATTTATATATTATTCATATATTTATTAAGTATATCTATATAGCCAGTTATAAGTAATCGGTCGTATAGTTGTAATGAAGGTTAGCTACTTTAGTTATTAAGATATTAATAATATATATTACTTATATATGTTATATTAATTATATATAGTATAATTTACTAGTACTAACAATAAAATGACTACTACTATGTATTTATACGATCATCTACGTCTAAGTTTTGATATTTTCTCTTTTTTTTATTTATTTTTTAACATATTAGTTATATATTTGTAAATATAATAAATATAACAATGAATTTATTGTACTATATTACTATGAGTGTGACGGCACTATAATGATTCAATTAATATAGTTCGACAATCATTTTAAAATAATTTTTTAATATAATAATTAATACATACCGTATATATAACTTGTGCCATAAATAATAAAGTTCATATATTCGTGACCGTATAACTTATACTTCGCTGGCTGGGAAAAGTCGACCGCTTATAGTGTAGAGTGACTATTTATCGGCCAATTCTCATGATATTTTGAAATTCTAGTGCATACGGTTCACCATCCTTTCGCATATTAATTCTGATTCTATCCCGAGTGTATGTTAACCGTACGAAAAGTAGTTGGTTGCATGGCGTAATGCGGTGTTCAAATATAGTTAGTGTATACTCCGTAGTAAACGTTTTTGTGTGAAAAGGGAACTAAGACCCCCAAATAACAAGCTGCTGGAGGTTCCAGGTATGATATCCGTGTCCGTGTCACATCTTATAATACGTTTATGTTCGAAATGCATACAATCAGGACCGATACCGGGGGGGATATAAAAGAAAATAGTTAGCCATATTCTCGTGTTTACGCTTTCCCAGAGTAGAACGCGATCACAGAGAACAGTTTACATTTCGAGAGTAGCGACGAGACTGGCCTCGATGGCCTCTTCTTTTAAGACAGGGTTTTTACGGTTTTGTTTGAATTTTGTAAGTAGCAGTTTCCGGTAATATGCTCAATTGATCCTTTCTCTAGTATTCCTATATGGAAACCAATAGATACAATAGATTAATAATAACTGATACGTGTTTTATACCTGGACAGTCGTAAAATTTATACGTCTATATTTAATATACAGTTCTCCTATATTATTTTTGTAATCATGTCCTGTCACAATTTATAAATTGTCATTGTTACGGATTCATACGTATATATATTATTATATATAGAATAATATATATTAAATATATATAAATTATAAAAAGTATATCTCAAAATATGACGTAAGATTGGCTAATAAAAATATTATTGTTTACCTCTATATTAAATTGATTAATTGAGTATATCTGGAAATTTATTAAAAATATTAATATAACTGTAAGATTCCTAGTATAATATAATATATTATTCTTAATTTTCGCCCTTTTCTTTTGTGCCCTAATATTTGCTCTGATTTTGGATATCAGAAAGTATGGGATATAAAATATAGAAAAACCCTTCTGCATATTATAATTAGTATACTATAAGAAGTTAACTAAAATAATAATGATTATGAATAATAAAATAATCTCGAATAAAATTAAAAGATATAATATATAATTACGAAACATAAGATGTTCCTATAATGTATAATATTATTAAATTGAAATATAGGTGATTTTTCAAAGTATAATAGTTTTTTATTAGTGTGAGAGAATTTATTTTACGATAATATCTCCTTATAAATTAATATTTTCCCATTTTATAATAATAATAAGATTTGTATGATATTATTTTAATTGTGTAGCGACTTAAATAAGTTAATTATTCTTAATGGATTAATCATAGTAATCACCAAATTACGACCACTCGAAACACTATAAGTTAATAATTAAATATTTCTTCCATAATATTATAATATATATTAATTAATAATTAATATAATATTATATATAATTAATATTATAAAAATTACTATATATATAATTATATAGTAGTAATAATATATAAATTAATAGTTATATGATAATTAATAGATAAATTAATTAAGAGTGATAGTGTTGTTACATATGGCATCTCACAATACGTAAACTACATTATCAGACCATATTTAAATAATAATTATATATAATATTAATTATAATTAAATAATAGTTAATTAATAATAATAATTACTATAAATAATATTATAAGGTTATGAGTTTATTTGTAAGCCCTAATCAGGCAGAATAATTATATGCAGGTATGTATTATATAATATATATTATTATTATTAATTGTATTACAATGCTTTTAGTTCATTGTGTGTCTCGCTATTTAGGTATGGCGTTTATGTTTACTTACTTATGCAGATATTGTAATTTACCTGCTATGCATTTATCGGCAACCTGCTGTACTTGTGATTCATACTACACTCTATTTATATTGGATTATTTATTCTTTATTAGTTATAATGTTTTATCTATTTTGCCATTAAGTTTGTTTGTATGATTCACTTTCTCGTATATACTTCCTTCTTATTTTTTATTATTTTTGAAGTTTTATTTAAAACAGAAATAATTTTATCTCAATTTTATTATTATTTTTTATATTTATTATCTTAGTTTTATTAATTTTATATTATTATTTTATAGTTTATCAGTTCGGCTCGTATTAATCAATTATATCGGTTGCATACATATATTTTTTTGGTTTTAATTGAATCTATATAATGCTCTTGGTGTGAGAATCTGGATAATTTTTTTGTGAAATTTTGTGTCCATGAGTGGTAATGAAATTGAACTAAAATTTTAATATTCATTCTACTCTCAGGTGTTTGATTAATCATATGTGTCTAGGTTCGCGGGTCTATATCGAGATAGATACATAGAACCAATTTGTTGAATTAGATTTAACGAAGATGTTATAGAATAATATCTTTTTTTATTATAATTTTTTTCTTCAATACTCGAACCATCAACTTAGCCGATTCACCCTAATTGTCATGGCTGTGATTTCCCATTACTACTCTATGTTCTATTTAAATGTGGTGGAGTCGTGAAAAGCTGTGTTTATCCACTCAATAATACGTCGTGAGCTCCTGTGTTTGCGTATGCTCAGTTAGCAACTCATGTAATCCAAGAATTCAAGAAAGACCAGAAGCCAGTTAAGCCAGCCGCCTAAAGGAGACCACTCCGAAGACTGGTGGGTTCAGTGATCTCTCTCTCAGTCTGCGTTTAACCGTGATATTTTAATTTTTGCTGAAATTTATTGATTAGGCCTTTCCTATTATATATATAAAAAGAAAAAAAAAAAAAAAAAAAATAAAAACAAATTGTGGCTAAATAATTAAATTCAAATAATTTTAAAGTTTATGATAGCCAGGGCCAGAGCAACAGAGCCAGAGCCAGAGACAGAAGAAGGAATGAATAGCACGGAGACAGATGCTACGGTGTGGTTCTTAGGATCTTTCGAGGACAGTCTCAGATGTGCTACATGCCACGCTCGTATCGCTTGGTTCCTAGGTTTTTTCAAACTTTAAGCCAGTTTTCTCTCGCAAAGAGCCTCTCTCCAGATTTCGAATTGCCCTGCAATGAAGCCAGGCTATATACTAGTAATTTTATTTTCATGAAATAATTTTTATTTATGAATTGAAAAATATTTATATACTATTAATAATTTGCCTCATAGAATAGTATCTGTACTAATTATTTTCATTAGTGCAGAATTTTCATTAGTCGGTACTCCTCGTATTTATTATAATAAAGTAGATCAGGTAGTTGAAGTCGGAGTACTATAGTCAGTATATATCTCGAGTCGGAGCCAAAGTTATGTAAATTATTTTAATTCAAAAACATATTTTTTTTTAGCATGTGAATAATTTTAACCTGTTTTATATATATATGTTACCCCCCTAATATATAAAAATTATATATGCAGATAACCATATTCATGAACCCGTGCATCTCGAGAGCGTAAGCTGAGTCTCAGAAGCCGTATAATAGTGCACGGAGTGCCTTGGCTATTGAGCTACGGATAATCTACTCAGAATTACGAAACCGGTGAGTCCGGTAATCCTCTGGAGCTCTCAGTGAAGCGCGGATTCCTGGGAATGAATTTTTTTCAGAATAAATATATATTTTATGGTCATATAAATATTTAATTGCACAAAGGGTAGTTTTATTACTTAGTGATGCAATTTTTCAAATAAAGTGGAGTTGAATCCTTAGTTCGTGAAATTTCGGATCCTATTGGCTATAATTATATATTACATATATATGTCTCGCATAAGCGTAGTTTAGATTAGTGTGATAAGTCTGGAGGGTATGACTCGTACTAGTCGGATCCGGAGCACGGGAGTCCGGAAGCTCGGAGGTACGATATAGTATATGAAATCTTATTTGTGAAATGTCTTTTTTTATATTAGTAGCTGTAAATAATATTTTATTGTCAGAAGCTGTGATTATCTGAAACCAATTATATAATTGTGCGTGAGTCAATACCTATTATCTCGGATAGTTCCAGAGCACTGATACCGATAGACGATATTATTACTATGTCTAGAAGCTCTGGAATAGTCTAGGTGAGACCGTATAGATATTTACTTATGATGAGGCTATTGATGTGATTTTTTTGTGGTGACTAAAATATATTTTTGTAGTAGTGAATAAAATTTGTTGTACCCTAAGGAAACGTGTATATATATATGAAATAATTTTAATTCAAAATAGTGTCATGATAGTCCTTTATCGGTAATATACCTCGATGCCGGAGAACTAGTAGTCCTGAATAATCTCAGATGCCGAATGCTCGTAAACTATATATATTTAATTTTTATAGTAGTGAAAATAATATTATTTTATATTTGTCAGTAATTGTTTACTGATGTATGATATGATTAGGTCAGTGTAAACAGATATTTGAGCATTATTAGAATGAATCTAGAATCCTTAAAGTCTCTGGCGCACTCCGTGGATTTCGGAGTCGGAACGGAGCCGGAGTCGGAGTGAAATTAGTTTTAGATATAATAAAATAATTATTTTATTGAATATCAATGATATATTTGAAGAATTTCTATTTATAAAATTAATTACAGATTATCTAAATAGTGCTCAGAAACTTAGTCAGATTCCGATGTATTGAAGCCTATTAACTGTTCATGATACCGGTAGTACCGATTCTTATCCTGTGGTTATGAATTTTTTATTTTTATCTGGGAAATATTTTTATAAGTGAGAAATTGCATTATCACACTGTCACGAGCTGAATTTTGTTTTCAATAGTGTACTAGAATTCCTTTAGTCGGAACCCGGAATCTACGGTGTATATAAAGTCGTAATTATAGCTAGTGAGTAATAATTCGTAGGTATATATAGTCTATGGTAAGCTGGTATTTACTGCCGGTTTAATGCCTGAAGAGCTCTCGGCTTCATAAGTATAGTAAATAATTTTTTTACGTTAATAATACTAATAATATTATTTATTGTAAAGTGATAATAAAAATTTATTGCTAAGTAATATGGAACGGTAATTACGTACTGTGAAACAATATATTATCTAAATTACTATTATATAGTATATTAAATAATTTACAGTTGTCACCACCATTACGGGCGAGCTTGGGAAGGGTGTTGACCGCTAAATTTCATCACTGCGTAAA
>JABUQX010071336.1:42500-44201 GCA_015478945.1 Trachelipus rathkii | reverse complement strand
AAATAATCAATAACAACAACATGTAAATAACATCAACAACAATACACACACACACACACATACACACACACACACACACACACACACACTAAATGTAACAAATACACACACAGTACTTTATTTCGCCATTTCGCCAGCGCTGGTCTCCCCCCTAGAGCCGTGTGGTAGGTATCACTTCCCTGCAGAGTGTTAGATTCAGTTAGGATAAACTCAGTGTTTACTTTTATTTCAACTTAGTGAAATTCAACTTCTAGATAATCCTTCAAACTTTTTTCCTTAAACTTTTTCTGAGAATTTTGGATAATTTCTATGAATAAAATTTAGTGCTTTCATTAAGAATTAAACAACCTTTGAAAGTTCATATCAAATAATCTGACAGTTTTTGGTATCAGGGGAAATTCTCTGAACTAAAAAAAAAAATAAAAAAAAAAAAATAAAATAAAAATTATTTATTTCCATTATTTAATTTCATTTATTTTATTTAATTTATTTAATTCGAAAACTGACTAACAGATAAATGTGCAGGCGAATTTCTCTTATTTTTGTGTATATATATATAAATTATAATGGAACTATTATAAATATTTCTCCTTCGCCTTACTCCAGCAGGCCCCGGCAGGTGGTGTATGGCGGTGGTGGCAGGTGCGGGGTATAAGTAAATATAGAGTTACGAATATTTAAAACTTAATAATATAGCCCAGAGCCTCCTCTTTATTTCAATGCAAACCCCACAACTCACCGCACCTGTATATTTTCAAAATATCTTGCAACGTCAAATCTCTAGATTGTAATTTTCCCACAACCGCAACAGCATCCATAACTGCAAAAACTGTTGAGAAAAACAACAGCTACGTTAATTTTAGCTTCAGTGCGTGCGTAAAACAGCTGCATATGATCTTTCGTTAATTCATCACCAATACTGTCTATCCTTATATATATATATATTATATATACATATATATATATATATATATATATATATATATATATATATATATATATATATATATATATATATATATATATATATATATATATTATATATATATATATATATATATATATATATATATATATATATATATATATATATATATATATATATATATATATATATATATATATATATATATATATATATATATATATATATTCTTTATATATATTTTTATATATATATATATATATATATATATATATATATATATATATATAAGTTACGTACCAGTACTGATAGCGTGGAAAGGTGCCAGATAAACCTATATCCAGAAAAAGTGTCAGATAATATTGCCGGAAAATGAAATTAGTTCAAGAACAACGATTGATGCTATATTAAATTTATTTTTATAACTTTAGCCGAGTCATTTTATTATTCGAGACAAATTCTTCAAATGATTATTTAAGGTGTCATTGATTGGATATTTTCCTTTATTTCAAACGAAAGGTTAAAATAGGAAGTCTTACGAGCCACAAAATCAGTAGAGTAGAAAATTTAGCAAAAATTAATGAACAACATATTCATATTTTCTTGAGCTGTGACTTATAAGACTTTTTATACTTTACGTTCCAAATATTATTATTATTATTTTTTTTTTGTCATTGATTCTATCTTGTATTTGTTGTTTTTATTATTACATTTCTTGTTTTTCTTTTGCTTTTACTAATTAAGCTTTTTTTTTCTCTTTTTTTTTTTTTAAGTTA
>JABUQX010071336.1:30000-35000 GCA_015478945.1 Trachelipus rathkii | reverse complement strand
GGATGGTGCCTTTGTAACTGATGAAATGGATGTGAGAGGAGTGTGGAAAGAACACTTCGAAAATCTGCACAATATTAACAGTAATGAAGAGGTGATAGTAAATGTGTGTGGGTTTGATGGTGCAAGAAGGAATAGGTATTTTGGGGATGAGGTTATTAGCAAGGAGGAGGTAATGGGTAGAGTGAGAAAGTTGAAGAATGGTAAATCTGCAGGTATAGATGAAATTACTGGTGAAATGATCAAGAACGGAGGCGAGATGGTGATTGATTGGATTTGGAAGTTGTGTAACAAAGCGTTTATGGAGGATATAGTTCCGAGGGATTGGAGGAGAGTAAACAGTACCTATATAAGGGTAAGAGAGATAAGGGGAACTGTAGAAATTATAGGGGGAATGTTTATTGAGTGTTGTAGGAAGGTATATGCTGGTATTTTGGTCGAAAGAGTGCGTCGAGTGACTGAAGGACTAATTGGTGAAGAACAATGGTGCGTTTAGGAGTGGTAGAGGATGTGTGGATCAAATCTTTACATTGAAACAAATGATTGAGAAAATGAGGGAGAAGAAAATAAATGTATTTAGGTTTTATGGATTTACAACAGGCGTATGATAGGATTAATAGGGAAGCTCTATGGCAGGTGTTAGTGATATATGGTGTTGGTGGTAGGCTTCTGAATGGAATCAAAAGTATGTATGCCGATAGTGAGGCGTGTGGAAGAAATAAATGGTGTAAATGGTGATTGGTTTAGGATTAGTAGCGGAGTGAGACAGGGTTGTGTTATGTCTCCTTGGTTATTCAATTTGTATATGGATGGGGTTATGAAAGAGTTCAAGGTGGGGATGGCAGAAAATGGTGTTAGAATGATGGAAAATGGAGATGAGTGGAGGGTACCCTGCCTATTATATGCGGATGATTTGGTTTTGTGTGGCGAATCTGAAGAGAGTTTGAGAGAATTGGTAGAGAGATTTGGCAGGGTGTGTAAAAGGAGGGGCTTGAAAGTAAACGTGGATAAGAGTAAGGTTATGGTTGTGAGTGGTGAGGATAGTCCTCAGTGTGAAGTTATGTTAGATGGTGAGCAGCTGGAACAAGTGTCTGAGTATAAATATTTAGGGTATTATGGGTATATGTTGGATGAGAAGGGAACGGATGATGCAGAGTGTAGTAGGAAAGTTGTGAATGTGAATGCAGGAAGGTGGCTGGTGCAATTAAATCGTTGGTGAATGTAAAGGACTAAGTCTTGAGTGCGCTAGGGTCTTACATGATGGTATGTTGTTACCTGTGTTATTGTATAGTAGTGAGACTATGGTCTGGAATAAGAAGTGTAGATCTAAAGTTCAATGTGTTCAGATGGACAATCTTAGGGGTGTGCTAGGTGTGAGAAGAATTGATAAAATGAGGAATGAACGTATTAGAGAGTTGTGTGTTGAGAAGAGTAATTGAGAGAATAAATGAAAGTATGTTGGGATGGGTCATGTGGAAAGAATGAATGATAGTCGGTTGGTTAAGCGGATGTATAGTGGCGAGTGTGTTGGGAACCGACCGGCTGGGAGACCGAAGAAAAAATGGATTGAGTCAGTAAACGAATGTTTGAAGGAGAGAAATGTGAGTTTGGTAGAGGCGAGAAGAAAGGTGTATAACAGGAGTAAATGGCGGGGTTTTGTGTATGGTCGTGGCCCACCTGGACCAAGGGATGAACCCTTACATTGACGGAGATCTACCATAGTGAGGGTCCATCGCGGTCCCATGAAGCTCTAGGGTGGATTTTTTTTTTTGACTGCGACGAGTTCTCACTAATTAATGGTACAGAGGGGGCGGTGGGCTGGCTTTTTCGACTTTTTGCCATATTCTTCACTGCTTTTCTTTCTCTTCCGATGCATACTACGCACCTTACTCCCAAGCTTGGGAAATAAAAAGGAAGATGAAGAAAAATATATATATATATATATATATATATATATATATATATATATATATATATATATATATATATATATATATATATATATATATATATATATATATATATATATATATATATATATATATATCAGGACCTTTCCCTATGGGTGTGCTTCTGTATCAATAATTGAGGTAATTTTTTGGAAAAATAGTTTTTCTCTATGTGTTTCAATAAAGGATATATTTTTATTTTTTTCTTCTATTTGTTCATATTCTTTACAATTTTTCATTATGTGTCCTTCTTTTTTACATTTCCAACACACATTATTATATTCTTCATTCCAATAGCAATCTTCTGTTTTATGATTATTCCTTTTACAAATACCATTGTTATTATTATTATATTATTATTATTATTATTATTATTATTAGATGTATATTATTATTACATATTATTATTATTATATATTATATTATATTATTATTATTATTAGATATATTATACATATATACATATTATTATTATTATTATTATTATTATTAAATTATTATCTTTATTATTATTATTATTATTATTATTATTATTATTATTATTATTATTATTGTACATATTATTATTATTATTATTATTATTATATTATTATTATTAGCTGATATACATATTGAAGAGCTACATATTATTATGTTGATATACATATTATTATTATTATATATTATTATTATTATTTATTATTATTATTACATACATATTATTATTATTATTATTATTATTATTATTATTATTAATATTATTAACATTATTATTATATTGTTATTATTATTATTACATATTATTATTATTATTATTAGCAGATATAGAAGAGAGTATATATATATATATATATATATATATATATATATATATATATATATATATATATATATATATATATAAGTAGTATGTATGTATGTACTGTGTGTGTGTGCTTGCTGTTTTCAAGGGTTCTCTATAATTGCCAACAAATTTTCAACTTATTTCATTTCTCTTCTAGAGCTGTATCACTTCTCAGAGGCTTGATTCATTGATAAACCTAGTAAGCTTCTGTATTTCAACTTCTAGATAACCTCCAAACTTCTTTTTATCCTTCAACTTTTTCGAGAATTTTGGATAATTTCTTATGAATAATATTTAGTGTTGTCATAAAGAATTAAACAATCTTTGAAAGTTCATATCGAATAATCTGACAGTTTTTGGCATCAGGGGAGATTCTCTTAACTAAAAAAAAAAAAAAAAAAAAAAGAAAGAAAAAGAGATTGTTTATTTCATTATTTATTATCTAATATTTTATTTAATTTATTTAATTAGAAAACTGAATAACAGATAAATGTGCAGGCGAAATTCTTTTATTTTTGTGTATATATAATTTATAATGGAACTACTGTAAATATTTCTCCTTCGACTACTCCAGTAGATCAGTAGGTATAAATATAGAGATACGAATATTTAAAACTTAATAATATAGCCCAGAGCCTCCTCTTTATTTCAATGCAAAACCCACAACTCACCGCACCTGTATATTTTTAAAATATATTGCAACGTCTAATCTCTAGATTGTAATTTTCTCACAACTGCAACTGCATCCATGACTGTAAAACTGTTGAGGAAAACAACAGCCATTAATAACTTTAGTCATAAACAGCGGATATGATTTGTTCAGTTAATCTATGACCACACTTCTTGTCTTATATATATATATATATATATATATATATATATATATATATATATATATATATATATATATATATATATATATATATATATATGCATATATATATATATATATATATATATATATATATATATATATATATATATATATATATATATATATATATATATATATATATATATATATGTAAATATATATATATATATATATATATATATATATATATATATCTCTATTTATATATATATATATATATATATATATATATATATATATATATATATATAGTAGAGATATATATATATATATATATATATATATATATATATATATATATATATATATATTATTATTATTATTATTATTATTATTATTATACATATTATTATTGTTAATATTATTATTATTATTATATTACATATTATTGTTATTATTATTATTATTATTATTATTATATATTATTATTATTATTATTATATTATTATTACTATATACATATATTATTATTATTATTATTACATATATATTATATATATATATATATATAGATTATATATATATATATTATTATTATTATTATATACATATATTATATATATATTATATATTGTTATTATATTATTATTATATATATTATTATTATATATATATATATTATTATTTATATATATATACATATTATTATTATTATTATTATTATTATATATTACATATTATTATTATTATTATTATATATTATTATATTATTATTATTACATATATTATGCATACATATACACATTACATACATAGCATATTATAGCTACATAATATATATATATATATATATATATATATATATATATATATATATATATATATATATATATATATATATATATATATATATATATATGTATATAAGTTATGTATCAGCATGTTAGGTAACGTGAAAGGTGCCAGATAAAAACCTATTTCCAGAAAGTGTCAGATAATATTACCAGAAAATGAATTAGTTCAAGAGACACATTAGATGCTTATGTGAATTAACATTTTATAACTTTAGGAAGAGACATTTTATTTTGAAACAAACTCTTCCAAATGATAATTTGAGGTTCCATTGATTCATATTTCCTTTCCTATTTCAAACGAAAAGTTAAAATAGAAGTCTTACGAGCCACAAAAATCAGTAGAGTAGAAATGACCTTATTTAACCAATAAATACTGCATAATTTTGGATATTTTCTGAGCTGTAGCTTATAAGACTTTTATACTTTACGTTCCAAATATTATTATTATTATTTTTTTTTTTTTTGTCATTGATTCTATCTTGTATTTGTTGTTTTTTTTTTTTCTTTTTTTTTTTTTTTTCTTTTTTGCTTTTGATAATTAAGTTTTTTTCCTTTTTATTTAT
>JABUQX010071336.1:12500-25000 GCA_015478945.1 Trachelipus rathkii | reverse complement strand
TAACAATAACAATAAATGACAATAATAACAACAGTACAATAACACAACATGTGCATGACACACTACCACCAACAGCCTTACAAACATGTTAAAATTAGATAAAAACGTAAACATGTAATAAAACATAAATAATAGTAAATAATAAGAGGAAAAAGTTAAATAAAATTATACCTCTAGGTAGAAATCTAAAAAAATAAGTAAATGAAACATAATAAACGATAGAATTAAAAAAAATAAAACATGGTTTCAATTATATTTGCAACCAAAAGCGTTTCAATTCATTTCTACCATACTGAGAAACTCTTAAGTAATAAAAACCCTCGCTTACACAATAATAATAATATTATATATATATATATATATATATATATATATATATATATATAGACCCGTTTATAGAAATATATATATATATATATATATATATATATATATATATATATATATATATATATAAATATAAATATAAAGATACATATGTGTTCCTCTTGGTGTATTCATATATATATATATATATATATATATATATATATATATATATATATATATATATATATATGGCTATTATTATTACATTATATATATATATGTATACATACATACATATGGCTATTATTACATGATAAGGCTATTATTACATATATATATTTCCACATCAGCTCTGTTGTGAATCCTTTACTATCTTCACATATCACAACGAACCACAACCGCAACTCAATACAGCAAATGAGCAAAAAAATCATATGATCAATAACAATAACACACACAATAACAATAACAATAATAATAACAATAATAACAATAATAATAACAATAACAATAACAATAACACACAATAATAACAATAACACACACAATAACAATGACACACACACACAATAATACACACAACACACACAATAACAATAACAACAACAATACAAAAATAATAACAACCACAATAACAACAAAAACAACAATAACAACAATAATAACAATACCAATAATAATAATAACAGCTCATTATTATTATTATTACATTACATATTTATTATTATTATTATTATTATTACATTAGTATTATTATTACACATATTATTATTATTATTACACACACATACATTAACTACCATTTAATTCACCACCACCACCAATTAGCCAATTTCACTCACACCAATAAACAATAAACATACCAACATTACTAATAACACGATAATTGAAAAAAAAATAAAAAATATAACAAATTAAAAAAGTTAAAGCAATTAAAATTATGGATAAGAACCGAGAAATAATATTAGAATAATAAAACTAATTAAAAGTTATAATAATAATAATAATAATAATAATACACAATAATAATAATAATAATAATAATAATAATAATAATAATAATAATAATAATAATAATAATAATAATACATAATAATAATAATAATAATATTAATAAAATAATAATAATAATAATACACACTCACACAAAATTAATAAAGCAATTGATTAAAAGCATAAAGAGAGTTAGAGAGAGATATATATATATATATATATATATATATATATATATATATATATATATATATATATATATATATATATATATATATATATATAAAAATATATATATATATATATATATATATATATATATATATATATCCTTCTAAATTTCACCGAAGTTTTTAAAGAATCAGAATCCAAGGTGAAATCAAAGGCCGAAATGCCCCAAAACACGTTGTTTGATGGTGTTCAAGTCAAAGGAAGCTGAAAAAATAGAAGAAATTATGTTCCAGATTTTACCAGTAGAGTACATAATAGATTGAGCGTAGCGGTTGGGTCTGTGGTAAAAAAATTCGTCAGAGAATGGAAAAGCCTGTGTGGAAAGACGTATCTCACGAGGTCCTCTCAAAGGAGGAGGTACTCGATTATAGAGTTCAGAAGAACAGAGTTTATTGTAATGACGATAGTATATATAATATATAAGGAGAATGACGCAACAGTTCGACGACTGGATATATATTGGAGAGGTTCAGTAAGAGTTAGTGAGAGTTAATGAGAGTAGGGGAGTTAGCAAGTCGAAAAGACCTAGATTATACCTTATCAAGGAGAACAGTGTGTGTATGTGTATGTGTGTGTGTTTGTGTGTGTGTGTGTAACCACCCCACATGTATGGTGCATACTCCAACGCCACACACAAAGCAAGCAGCTGGAGTGGTGAGAAGTCCAAAGGCGACTCAGAACACTCATGCCTCTTAGAAGCTTGTATAGAAAGAGAAATAATGAGATCCGTAAAATTAAGATCATGAGAAAAGGAAACGTCAAGAATATTAGAATAGAATGTTTGAGTTCTGTGCTTTCGAGGAAGATATTATAGTTGCTTGAAAGATTATGTTGAGTAGATAGATGAAGAAGAAACTGTGTTTTTGAGTGATTGAAAACCACCATGTTTTCTTTGCCCCAATTAGAGATACGAGAATGATCAGAGGTCAGCTGCTTCAAGGTTGCAAGCAGCAAATTGCCAAAAACGTTTCCTCGTAGTAGGCGGGTGTCTTTCCTGCGGAAGACTTGAAGAGATAGAAGAGAATGCAGATATAAGAAGGTGATCTGAGTAACCCAGAGGAGGAAAGAGTTTAACGGAATAAGGAGAACGATTGGAAGTTACAAAAGATCTAGAATGGGGTTGGATTCATCTCAAAGTCGATCAAGGATACGAGTAGGGAGCTGCACCAACTATATACTTAAAGTCATTCTGGAGAGAGATGATAGGCAAGGTCGCCAGCTGTATCTTGAGAACCAGAGGAGACGCTGAAATCACCCAAAATGATAACTAAGAAAAAGAGAGAGAGAGAGAGAGAGAGAGAGAGAGAGAGAGAGAGAGAGAGAGAGAGAGAGAGAGAGAGAGAGAGAGAGAGAGTGTTTTATTTGGAGTTTAGAGAGTCAAAGAATTCAGGACAGTCAGTAGAGTTAGGTGATAAATAAAAAGTACATATGAATTTGTAGATCGACATGAGAGGTTAAGTCATAGAGTAGAAAATTCAAAAGGCTCCAAATTAAAAGGCACGAGAACACGTTACATCGTTGCGTACATATACACAACATCCTACTTTAACTGTAAATAGAGGATAGGGATAAAATGAAGGTAAAGAGTAGAGTTTGCTGTCAGAGCATTCAAGCTTCTATGCTATGTTTCTGTTAAGAACAACATATGAGGTCTAGAAGAAGAAGAAGAAGAAGAAGAAGAAGAAGAGAGAGAGAGAGAGAGAGAGAGAGAGAGAGAGAGAGAGAGAGAGAGAGAGAGAGGTGGTGTTCGACAAAGGGGAAATTAGAGAAAAGGTCGCTATGATTGCGGAAATTAATGAAGAATGTAGACCGTGCCCCAAAACAGGTCTGCATTTCAGTGACGGCACCAACCCCACCATCGGAGGTCGTCAATTCCCAAGTGTTGATGGGAAAGGGGTGGATCAGGAGCTATCTTAGGGAGTGGCCCCTCTTGGCTTCTCCGATGCCGGTTGTGTTGGTGCTATTTTAGTAATTTTTAGAAAGAAATGTTGTGTAAGATTGTTCATGATGTGTAACTAGAGAAGAGCCTACTAATGTACAGCAATGATGGTAAAATGAACGCGAAGATTTTTTATGTTTCCTCTGGTGGGGCAAAGAGCGGAGACCAACCAAAATTCTACCAGAGGGAAATTTTCAAATCAGAGCGACCCAATTTGAGGTTTAAGGGCCGACATACCCCGAGTCACGGGGCTTGAAAGTGCTCAAGTCAAATGTAGTAGGGGAAATAGATACAGGAAATGTGTGGCATATTCAAACAGTGAAGTACATGTAAGAATGAGCATAGCAGTTAAGTCTGGGGTAAGAGAGTTGGATAGAGAAAGGAAGATACTGTGAAGAAAGGCGTGTCGCATTATCCCTCCTCAATGGAAGAAGAATGCGACTGGAGAGTTCAGAAGAGCAGTGTCAGTTGTAATAGCTACAGAATAAAGAGAGTGGCACAACAATTCGACTGGTAGAGAGAGAGAGAGAGAGAGAGAGAGAGAGAGGAGAGAGAGAGAGAGAGAGAGAGAGAGAGAGAGAGAGAGAGAGAGAGAGAGAGAGAGAGAGAGAGCAGGAGAGTTGATAAGACAAAAAGATCTAGACCCCAATTTTTTAAGGAGAGCTGTGTAAGTGAAGAGCCACTCCAGATGGGGGGGGAATACTCCATACAGGAGCGAACGACACCAATATAAAGAGCAAGAAATTGTGGAGCTGTGAAGAGCTTCTGAAGGCACCTCAGAACAGCCACCCAACCTCCAAGAAACTTGTTTAGAAAGAGAATTATGTGATCCTTCTAATTAAGAGAGAGAGAGAGAGAGAGAGAGAGAGAGAGAGAGAGAGAGAGAGAGAGAGAGAGAGAGAGAGAGAGAGAGAGAGAGAGAGAGAGAGAGAGAATTAATGTGATCCTTATATTAAGGAACACCAAGAATATTTAAGACAGACGAAGGTTTTAGTTGTGTGTTTTCGAAGATATTGTTGTAGTTGTGTGGAAGATTATTTCTAGCAGGAAGATGAAGGAACTGAGTTTTTGAGCTATTGAAAACAACCTTGTTCTAAATGCCCCAATTAAAAATTCGATAAAGGTCAGAGGTTAGTTGCTCCAAGGCTGCCCTTCTAGAGCAAGCTAATTGCTGTTGGAAGGAACACCTTTCAAAAAGAAAGGAGTAGTGAAGGATGCAGTAATAAGCATAGGAGTGGATAGGTGAAGAAGTAATCGACAGAATATCATTGATGAAAAGTAGAAAGAGTTGGGGATAGGACAGATCCCTGAGGAACACCATTATTTATAGATTTAAATAAGGACGGCGGCTGTCTACAAAAGCGGTAATAGAACGACCGGAATGGTAATCAGAGAAAAGGTCACAAAGAGAAGGATAGAAATCGAAAGATGAAAGTTATAAACCAAAGCTTTGTGCCAGACTCTATAGGAGGCTTGCCATATGTCTAGCCCCACAGAGAAAGATTTACCGAAATGCCGAAGGGCAGAGGACCAAGAATCAGAAAAAAAGAAAAAAGAGAAAGAAGAGAAAGATGAGAAAGAAGAGAAAGAAGAGAAAGAAGAGAAAGATGAGAAAGAAGAGAAAGAAGAGAAAGAAGAGAAAGAAAAGAGTTTCTTAGGAAAGGCGTACCTACTAACGATGAGAGATAAGATTAGAAGAATTGAGATGTTTCCAAATGTTGCTCTTAAGGATAAATTTAAAACTTTAGAAAGAATGGCTTCTAAAACGAATAAGACAAGCCGATATGTAGTGATGAGTATGCTGGGAATCGACCGGCTGAGAGACCGAAGAAAAAGTGGATTGACTCAGTAAAGGAATGCCTGGAGGAAAGGAATGTGAGTTTGGCAGAGGCGAGAAGAAAGGTGCATATGGTGGGATTTTGCGAGGAGGGGTATGGTTGTGGCCTACCTGGGCCAAAGAATGGAACCCACATTGACGAGATGCCATAGTGAAGGCCCGTCGCGGTCCGTGAACTCTAGGGTGGATTTTCTGACTGCAAAGAGTTTTCACTTAAGGGTATAAAGGGGGAGGTAAGGCTGGGCTATCTTTTCGAACTTTCATCATATCTATACTTTTCTGTTTTCTTGGGCGAAGGAAGGGTGGGTGATGATTATATATATATATATATATATATATATATATATATATATATATATATATATATATATATATATATATATTATATAATAATATATTATAGAAGGGGAATTACCCTTATTAAAATTTATAACTTCCCAAAAAATTATATAAAAAAATTATTCCTTTGTTGCATTGTAGGCAATTCATTTCAAATAATATATATATATATATATATAATATATAGATATATATATATATATATATAATATAGTTTATTTGAGACAATTCATTATATATATTATATATATATATATATATATATATATATTAAAATACCTTATAATTTAATAACCTTATTAATAAGAAAAAAGGAATAGTAAGAAAAGATACCAAAATAGACGAAGAGAGAGAGAGAGAGAGAGAGAGAGAGAGAGAGAGAGAGAGAGAGAGAGAGAGAGAGAGAAGAGAGAGAGAGAGATGAGACGAGAGAGAGAGAGACGAGAGAGAGAGGAGAGAGAGAGAGAGAGAGAGAGTACAAAATCTCTATTATAAGGAAAAAGTCTTTTAAACTCGTATGTTGTTAAGTCTAATAAGCATAAAAATATGAAGAAAAAAACCTGACTCAAAAACGGAGATTAGGCACCGTCAACCGAGGTCTCTCCTCTTAGAACGAAGGGATTTAGGCGCATTTTCCCTTACAATCCCAGAATCATTATTTCTACTTTTTTATTTATTTTTTATTACTATTATTATATTATTACTATTATTATTATTATTATTATTATTTATAATATTATTTTTTTTTATCTAAACCTTTGAGGGGATATATGTCATACTGAAGCCGTAGGATAAATCCTTCTTATATATATATATTATATATAATATATATATATATATATATATATATATATATATATATATATATATATATATATATATACGTAGGGATAATGCTTTATATACATATACTATATATTCATATCGACCGCGCCCAGAGATCATATAACTTAGCCAACGAAATGTTTCTGATTTCTGAATAAGGATACTTCAGAGGATCCAATGATTTGAAGGAAAGGCATCTTTGAAAAAGGTTGAAGGATGTCTGAAACAATTAAATTTGTATTCCTGAAGGGAGAGGTGATGCCCAGAGCGGAACCGTGAATGCATTACCCGTGTTTAGCGGTCCAAAGTTTCTTCACTATTGGAAGTTCTGCTGACTTGCTTGGGGTACGTATTGTTGGATGTGAAATGTTCCTGGGTGAAATGGTGTGTGAATGTGTGGTTTAACGATAGATGGTGGTGACGACAGATTGTTGTATATAGGACATTAGTTATTTGCTGGAGTAGCTTTTATATTTCTAAGAACCGTATAGGGGCTGTTACAGTGTTTGATGTATGGATGATCTGTTGATAGTGATCTGCTATAGAATTGACATCCTATATAGTCCTAGCACGTCGAGATGGACCCCTATGTATATTTTCGATCGTTTGAAGGTATGTTTATAATATATAAATATTATAATACATATATACTAATAATATATTATATATATACTATATAATATATATATATAGATATATATATATATATATATTATATATATATATATATATATATATATATATATATATTATATTCTATAGTAATATTATATATATAATATATATTAATATATATATATATATATATATATATATATACTAATATAAATACTATACTATATATAGTTATAATATATATATATATATATATATATTATATATGTATTATATATACGAGTTCTCACTAAATTAATGGTACCAGATGGCGTAAAGGCTGGCTTTCTTTCGACTTTAGTCATATTCTTCTTACTGCTTTTCTTTTCCGATGCAGGACACGCACCTAAAACAGTAGGAGAGGAAATGAGGAAGAAGAAGAAGATATATATATATATATTATATATCACCCTAATATATAATATATATATATATATATATATATATTATATATATATATATATAATATATATAGTATATATATAATATATATATAAATAAGACTAATATATATATATATATATATATATATATATATATGCTAAAATAACCAAAACAAATCTAAACATTTTATTAAACCGACTAGTTTCGGGGTGAATCCAAGTCTTACCCACCTTATCAAGGCCTAGGACTATCTGACACTGAATAACAAAATTTTCAAATAAATATATTTAATAAAAATGTTAGATTTGTTTTGGTTATTTTAGCCATTTATAACAATTCTCGCCTCAAGAATAGATCCTGTCACTATTATATAATATATATATAATATACATACTATATATACTACATATATATATATATATAATATATAATATATATATATATTATATATACTATATATATATATATATTATAGTGATGCACCAGAGATCCGGCTCCGGCCTTTTTGCAACTCTCCGATCCAGCTCCGACCGGAGACCTCTTTATGTCTCTAGCCGGAGTTTTTTGTGAGCCTTAATTAATATTTACTTTTAATAAAAAAAAATTAAATTTTACTATTTAAAAAGAAAATAGGCAAAACAATGGAAATATACTACTACTACTACTACTACTACTACTACTACTACTACTCACTACTACTACTTCGTACTTTCTACTACTTACATTCATACTAGTATACTACTCACTACTAACTGCCACTACTACTAATAATTATAATATTAATAATAATAATAATAATAATAATAATAATAATAATAATAATAATAATAATAATAATAATAATAATAATAATAATAATAATAATAATAATAATAATAATAATAAATTAATTAATTATTGTATTAGTAATATAAACCAATTTGAACTTTGCCATTAATGATGATAAATTGATCTTAAACCTTTTATATATATATATATATATATATATATATATATATATTCGTATTTTACTCTATATATATTCTAATCTTTTATAATATAGTATATAATATATATATATATATATATATATATATAAATACTATATATATATATAAAAATATATATATAATAAACAAATAATATATTTATAAAATATATATTTATATATATATAAAATATAAATATATATATATATATATATATATATATATTATATATATTTATATAATTTTATAATATATATATATATATACTATATATATATATATATGGGGAGGAGGCCAAAACATTCAGTATCTCAAACGATCTGGAACAGTTAATTAAAAACCTTACTCACCATACCAATCGCCTAACCAATTTCTTGAACACGCTTGATTTATGTTTCACCACTACTCTTCTCGATATAATACACCATCCCTCCTATTCGTAACTCTGACCAACCAATCTTGTAGCTCTTAATTTTAAAACTTTTTCTTCAGCAGCAGCTCCACCATGCCCCAAACATACTTTCTTCACGGTAATCGGTCTAATTGTGATGCGTGGTGTGCGTTGCGTCGAGGTGTGTGTGGTGTGGTGGTCTTGCAAACTATGCTTGGAATGAATCTTGCTACTCGGAGGACGCTTCGGTCACCGCTGAAAAGGTGGAGGCCGTAATCACCAGGGTATGAGCGGGTTCATTCCATCTTCAAACAAAATCTTTTTCTCCACAAAATCCATGTTTCGATGGAGAATGTTCTCGCTCCATTCAGGAGAGAGACATTGCCTATCGGGCATGGAAAACTCTCGTTCTCCTATCACTCTTACTAATTTCCATTCTGCTCGGAATCGTTGCAGGGCTATTATTCGACAGGCTAAGCGCGCTTTCACTAAAAGAAAGTTCGACAACCTACTTGGCTCTCCCACTGATAAAAATTTCTGCCTCTTGCCAAAAACCATCTCTTACAACTTATGTAAACTGCCTTTCCTCCACTTATTCACTCGTGACTTCCTTACCAACCTCTCCCTACTGAAAAAGCTAATCTTCTTCGGCCTCCTTTTTTAATCTAATTCTTACCCTGGACGATTCCGGCATCCCTCCTCCTGCTTCTTCTCCTCTCAGTTCCTATGCCTCTTTCCCGCGATACGCCGATATCGGTGCATGATTCTTAGATCTATGAGCTTCAGGAAGGCTAGTTGGCCCGCGATGGACATTCTCCCCGTGTTTTAAGTGAGTGTGTTCCGAGCTGGGCCGCCTGTCCCGTTCAACTCTATACTCTTCTAATTGCCTTAATACTAGTACATTTCCTCAGTCTGGAAAGCGCGCGTAGTCCAAACCAATCCCGAAAAAGGGTTAGCCGCTCTGATCCTTTCCAAATAATCGTCCTATAGCTCTCACTTGTATTCTATCTAAGCTCTTTGAAACTCTTCTTGAACTCTCATTCCTGCGATCATCTGAGTCTCATTCCCCTTCTTATCAGATCATCAGTATGCTTCGACCTCGAGGGTCAAACTGGGACATACTATCCTATCTACTGATTTATGGTCTTCTGCCCTTAGGACTATGGGAGTCTTGGGTGGTGGCACTCGATATATCAAAGCTTTTGACCGAGTATGGCATGCGTCACTACTCTCAAGCTCCCCTTCCTTTGGGTTTCCTCTTTCTCTTTGCTTACTATTGTCAATTTTCTCTCTGGTCGCTCCAAATCAGCACTCGTTGATGGAGTGACTTCTTCCTCCTTCCTTTAATTGTGGTGTTCTCAAGTTCTGTATTTATCTCAAGCTCCCCTCATTCTTACTTCTTCATCAACTATCTCCTCAGCTGTTCACTCTTATGCCGATCACTCTTATGCCGATGACTCAACTCTCCATTCTTCCACTCATTTCAAATCTGCTCCCTCTTTGCATCTAGAGTTGCCTCTCGTCTTCAGCTTTCTGATTCTATTCTTGCCGACCTGGATGGGATTTCCCGGTGGGGCCACCACAACCTTGTAAAATTCAACTCTTTGAAAACTCAACTTCTTTACATCTCCCTCTCAAAAACACCTTCCTAACTTCCTATTTTTCGCGGTTTCTAACGTCTCACGCTGTTTGACAACATAAAAACATTTCTTGGTCTGAACATAAACAAAAATTATCTTGGAACCTCATATCACAACGGCTAAGTGGCCTCAAGAAACTGGAGTTCTGTTCAGGTTGCGGAATTTTTCTTCTGCACAGCTACTCCAGTTATATAAGAGCCTTATTCGCCCTTGTTTGGAGTACTGTTCTCACATCTGGGGGGGCTCCGGCTCCACCCTTCTATTGGATAGAGTTGAGTCTAAAGCTAAGAGACTAATTAACTGTCCCCTACTTTCTAACTCTCTTGACCCTCTATCTCTGCGACGTGACGTTGGCGCACTATCTCTTTTCTATAAGTACTACAACGGCAGATGCTCAGGGGAGTTGGCCACTCGCATTCCACCTCCATTGCGTCGCCCTCGGCAAAACAGGAGTGCCATCTCTCGCCATGCTCTCGCATGAATTTTACGTGAGCATTGAAAATCCCAGACTCTTCGTTGGATGCCTACCTTCTTTCAGGCCACTTCTGTTCTGTGAAAGACTCCTTGCCATTTTTCCTACTTATTTAACTCTTCCGCTCTTAAAACCCACGTCTGCGCACACCTGAAGATTTGCGTTAGTTGGGCTTGGGTGAGTTTCCCTGTATTTTATTTTCTGCTCCCTCCTTGAAAAGGGCCTCATCCCTTAGTGTGGTTATGTGTAAAAAAATAAAAAATATATATATATATATATATATATATACTATACTATACTATACTACTATATACCTATAGTATATATATATATATATATATATTATATATAATATATAATATTATACTATAATTTTCGTAGTTTTACTCATTATATTCAATCTTTTTATTATTATATTTATATATTATTATTATATTATTATTAATTATTATTATTTAATTTTATTATTTATTATTATTTTGATTATTATTTTACTTATATTATTATTATATTATTTTTATAATTATATTATTATTATTTTATTATTATTATTATTATTATTATTCATTATTATTATTATTATATTATTATTATCATTATTATAGTTGATAGTAGAATATACACAAAAAAACTAGACAGTAAACACCGTACTATTACATTATTTTTGGGGTTAAATTTGGGGGGATAACTTTCAAATAAGTTTAATGAAATTTAGTCGTATTGCCTCCTAATTTTAAGAGTGCAAAATATCAAATGCTATAACATCAGAATATGGTAAAAAACAAATTGACTTTTTAAAATTTTTAATTAAATAATATAATAATAATAAATAATAATAATAATAATAATAATAATAATAATAATAATAATAAATATTAATAATAATAATTAATAATAATAATAATATAATAATAATAATATAATAATAAATATAATCTGATTTTAACAATAACGACAGTAACAAAATAATATACGAAGAAAAATATGATATAACAAAAATAATTCATAATGATTATAATACTGTTTATTATAAGGATAAAAATAGTAGTATAATAATAATAATAATAATAATAATAATATAAAAGAAAGTTCAAAATAGTGTTAATGATAATAAGATTAAAGAAAAATGGTATTTTAAATTAAATTATAGTAATAGTACAGTAAAACTGCTAGTTATTTTAAAAAATTTGCAATTAGTATAAGTAATTGATTTTATAGTGATAGTTATAGTACGTAATAAATATTATGCTAATATTTATAGTTGTTTACACAGTTAGAAGCGAAATAACTTTATTGGCATTGGAGTCCAAATCATAATTGGGCAATGAACTTAAAAATAGAAAGGTTATAACTATGCGATGAGTCACTTATTGTTAGCAGCATCTGCATAGCCAGCACCTGGCAATGAAATTACCGGTTCCGCTAGGACAATGTTCGGAGGTAACGAAGCAATGGCTAGGCAGCATAGCCTAAGCAAGCCAGTGTATAAAAGAAAAGCTCAGCAACCGCTAGAAACAG
>JABUQX010071335.1:10000-33359 GCA_015478945.1 Trachelipus rathkii | reverse complement strand
TTATTATTAGTTATTAAGTTGGTTGTTGTTATTATATTAGTTATTATATATATATATATATTATATATATATATATATATATATATATAAATATATATATATATTAAAGATATATTATATATATATATATTATATATATTATATATATATATATATATATATATAGTTATATATATATATATATATTATATATATTATATATATATATATATATATATTATTACATAAATATATATATATAATATATATATATATTATTACATATATATATATATATATTATTAGCATATATATATATATATATATATATATATATATATATATATATATATTATATATATATATATATATACATATATATATATATATATATTTATATATATATAGTTAGTATATATATATATATATATATATATATATATATATATATATTATTATTATATATATAAATATATATATATATATATATATATATATATATATATATATATATATATATATATATATATATATATATAAATAAATATAAAAATATATATATAATCTATATATATATATATATATATATATATATATATATATATATATATATATATATATATATATATATATATATATATATATATATATATATATATGAGAAAATGTTCAATACTATCATCACAATGTTTTTTTTTTTAAATCATTAATTTCAAATTATGAAAAAATTAGAATGAAAATGTGGATGGTTAATTTGTAATATATTTAAAATTTGGGAAAGAAAAACTGTTTGAGGAATTCCATCAATCTCAAATAGAGGATTGGAAACTAACCAAAGTGTTTATTTTCTTAACATTTTAATGCAATTTTCTAACTCAAAGAAAAAATTATTATTATTAGTTTTTGATTATTATTATCATCGCATTTTAATATTATTATTATTATTTTTTTAAATTCAATCACTAATGCATTTTTTCCATCTAGAGCACTCTTTTATTAAAATAAAAACATAAAAAAAACAAAAATGATTTTTAAGTGATTTAAACAAAAAAAAAACGTTTTTTTAATCCAAATGACTTAAACCAAACAAGATTGATATATATAAATATATATATATATATAAGATATATATGAGGATATATATATTTATATATATATATATGTAGTAAGTATAGAGAGTATATATAGTATATATATATATATATATATATATATATATATATATATATATATATATATATGATGACGTCTGGAGGATGCTATATTTGGCATCAAATCTGTTAATCTCTGGATAGCGACCATCCCTCTGGCCAGAGGATACCTCTTTAAACGCTATGCGATTTTGAGACTTTATGTCCCAAATTTTGAGCTACCATCAGCAACTTTTTTTACCATTTCATGCTATAATCTTATTTGTGATTTTCGCCTCACTTAACTAGAATTGGCTCTTTTGACGCTTGATTCGTTAAATTGGGGATTTTCAGGTTTGTGAATGCTGTTTTTAAAGGTTTCCAAAGTCTGGAAGACCATTATCGAAGGTTTCGAGTCACAATTCCAATCCAAGGTCTAAAGCTCTAAAGAGGGGCGAGGAATCCCTAGATGGATTTTGATGGCTACAAATGATCGGGAGATCATTTTTGATGGTTTCATTCGATTTCTGATGATCAGTTACCTCAGAATAACGTTTACGTCTTCTTTCTAGGACCTCTGGTTGGCTAGATACAGTAAATTTTAAAATCGATATAAATTTATTATTTAATCGATAGTTTTAGCTAGCAAATAATTAATAGGTAGTATAAGGACATTCTAGCTGCCCACTAGCAATTGTTACCACAATATCGCTTCCATAGCAACAGGGAAGAAAAACTAATATTAGATTGGTATACGTAATATATATATATATATATATATATATATATATATATATATATATATATATATATATATATATATATATATATATATATATTATATATATATATATATATATAATGGGTGATTCATTTGGAGATTTGTTTTTACGATGAAAATAAAAAGCATTGAAGTTTATGGTGAAAAATTTATTATGAGTCGAAACAACAATGTATCGGCATTTACTTTTTAAAGATTATCTCATTTAAATGTTGGCCGCGACTACGGTTTGTCGGCCCATCCTGAGGGTCCACCGTGGACGACGTGTTCGAGCATAGCGACCGATATATTGCACAATGCAGCAATGCTGGCCGGTGTTAATGATCGAGGCTGGCGTTTTATCCCTGGAAGCACCAGCGACTTTCACGTAACCCCAAAGGAAAATAATCCAATGGTGTGATATCGCACGATTAAAGGCCAATTTTATTAGGTCAAAACGTGAAATCACCTGTCACTGAAACATTTCCTCAATAGATCCATTGTTTTTCGCGCTGTATGGCAAGTAGCGCCGTCTTGTTGAAGCCCGTGGCCTTCTTCAGCTTTGGTTTCAACAAGACTGCGCTACTTATATATATAATATATATATATATAAAGGTATACATATATATATATATAGAGATATATATATATATAAGTATATATATATATATATTTCATTTATTCAAAAAAAAAAAAAAAGCCTATATGTTAAACTAGGTTTAGGTTATGAAATTTTTTGAAAGGTTTTGTTATCCTAGGTAGGGTTAGGGTAAGTCTTTTTTAGGAAATGCAAGGTTAGTTACAATTGATATGTAGGGAACTTTATTAGTCATCACTTATTTATAGTTTAGTAGGTTAGGTTCGGTTATGTAAAGTATTGTTAGATATTGTTATGTTAGCAGATATTGATAAGTTAAAACTTTGTTAAGGTAACATCCCAGATAGCAATTTAAGCTTCCAAAAACCTTATCGTACCCTTGCCGTGATACGGATGAAAGGTTGCCGTAAGGGGAAAATGACAAGCTTTAAGCTTATGATAAGGTTACGGTAAGCTTTGCTAGTTGACACCGGAACAGGTGGTTTGTAAGCTTACTCTGTAAGGTTGCTTTAACCGTGCTTCGATTTTGTTATATTTGTTAAAAACTTATAACAACAATTAATTGTTGCAGTCGACTGCTCTTGTATTTGGCAGAAGAATATAAGAGGGAAAACGCCCTATTTCAAGGTTGCCAAATTTAAGTAGTTCCTTAATATTTGTAAATATCTTAAATATAAAAGTAAATATAAATACTATATAGTTAAAAAAATATATATATATATATATATATATATATATATATATATATATATATAGGATATATATGGTAAAGTAAGATATATATATATATATATATATATATATAGAGAGTAAAAAAGATATATATATATATATATATAAATATATATATAAATATATATATATATATATATATATAGTTATAGTAGTTATATATATATATATATATATATATATATATATATATATATATATATATATATATATATATATATATATATATATATATATGGGGCCTTTTTTGGATATTGTTATTATATGTTATTATTATAGGGTTATTCTTATAAGGTTATTTTAATGTTAGTTAGTATGACTTTGTTGAACCTTAGAGTAACCTTAAGTTTGGCAATTCAAAGTCACGGTTGGCCGTAAGCTTTACCGCTATCTGGGATTTATTCGTAGTTCAGTCTATTTAATATGATGAAGATGTTACTGTAAAGACCATGGATTAGACTGATTAGGATGTTAATCCTGATAGGAAAATAGACTCCAGAGAACTATGCGCCTCTTTATACACAGCTTCTCAATAAGACATGCGCAGGTCGAAACATCATGTGCAGTTGACTAGTGTCGCTAGGATTCAATAATTCAATCTATAGATTTATAAAAGTAATAAGTCAGAAGAGTTGTTCACGATATCTTTGATGAAATATTCTAAAGTTTTTTGATATAATAGGTTAATCTAATTAAAGTTTTTTTAAGAATCGGTATATAAACACAGATAAATATATAAAAGTCAAACCAATAGCAAATGATACTGTGCCATGCTTTGATAGGAACTGAGATTAAAATAAGATAAGCCTACATTTTCTGGAGCTTAAAATGTGATAAGCATACACTTTTTGATAGTTATGTTAAGTGTTAAGTTATAATATTAAGCAATTTTTTGCAAATTATATTAAAAGTTATCAGAATATAACATTTATTCGTGAAATAAATGTCAATGTGTAGAAATATAAATTGAAGCAATGACTAAATGATTTTAGTATATTACATGGTAAACGTTTGCGTAAAAAAATAAAGTAATATAAAACTTTGTTTATTATTCACTTTCCTTGTACATCGAATTTATTTTTGTGTTATCTTCATACATGTGAGTTTTAGTAATACAAAGATGTATATATATATATATATATATATATATATATATATATATATATATATATATATATATATATATATATATATATATATATATGACATGAAGCCGTAAATCGGTTGGTCATGGGTGGATGGACTGGAGGGTGGGAAGAGATGGACAGTTTGCGCTATTGCTTTACTACTTTACTGCTTTATGGCCAATAAAACAAATTTAAAAAAAAAACAAATTAAATTATTTTCAAAACTTTTAATAATGAAATAAATTTTAAATTTTTTAAAAAAATTTTTAATAAAAATTTAATACTTTAAAAAAAACGTTAAATTTAGAATATAAAATTATTAAAGTTATTGTTTGGAAAGAAAATCAAATATAAATATTTTGTCTTAAAAGAAAATTAAATTATAAAAATTACAGTTTCAGTTGAAAAGAAAATATATTAAAAAATAATTGTTACCCACTGTGTTTTCTAAACAAGATAAATATTTATTAAAGTTGCAGTTTAAAAGAAAATATATTTTAATATTAAAGTTAATGCCTGCAAAGAAACCGAGATATAAATATAAATGACTGATTTCAAAAGAAAATATATAAAAATATTAAAGTTACTCACAAAAAAGATGTAAATATTAAATATGTGAAAATATAAATGCTTTAGCTTTTATTAAAAGTATTTAAAATTAAGAATTAAAACTTGCAAAAAGAAAACGTGATATGTATATTATATATGTATAATATAAATTTTTCAACTTAAAATAAAATATATTAAAATATAATAGTTCGCAGTTGGAAAAAGAAAACGAGATACGAAATTTAAATATGTAAAAGTATAAATGTAAAATTTAAAAATACGTATATTAAAATAAATAATTGACACTTGCAAAAAGAAAATGAGATATGAATATTGAAATTGTTGAAGTAAATATGTTTAAGCTTTAAAGAAAATGTATTAAAATATAATTGTCAACGCTTTAAAAGAAATTAGATACAAATATTAATTATATTAAAGAAATTCAAATTTAAATGTTACAGCTTAAATAACAATGGTATACAATGTTTAATGTCATAAAATAACGTAGTGTGAACACGCGTTATAAAAAGTAAGGTTACGTTAGGCATTGTTGTAAAATGTTAAGTTATGTTAAGCATGATGTTATGAGAGAGTGAGAGAGATGAACGAAAGATAAAGAGAGAGAAAGAATGGAGAAAGATAGATGTAAAGAGTCATTGTTATTAACAAGCTGGGCGAGTAATATAACTGGCAAGATTGCGAGACTGTATATTTTACAAAGTCTGGTAGTTATACCAACCATATATTGAATTTATTATTAGCTGATTTTCCCATCACAATTTCATTTTTTAATGATAGGGTTCCATTTTGAGGCCTTACCACTTCTGATTCCTCTGGAAATCCTCCTACCTTGATGTTGTTCCGTCGTTTAAGCCCTCAGGGCTTTCCTCCGACTTTTTGTCCGATTCCCCAGCTAATACTACTACTGCTATGATAATTATGATATATAGTTGTCATGGAGAAGGTTTACTTGTACACAACCGCATATATATATATATATATATATATATATATATATATATATTTTTTTTATATATATATTTTTTTTGTATATATATTATATATTATGAGAAAGAAAGATATATATATATATATATATATATATATATATACATATAAGGTTATATTATTATAAAAGCAAAGAGTGATATATGTATATACATATACAGGGGTTATATATGTATATACATATACATATATTATATATAAGATAGTAAAAATGAGATTTATATATGGGTTATATATATATATATATTAGTATATATATATATATATATATATATAAGTATATATAAGCTTAAAAAGATTTCAGAGATTTTATACATATATGATATATATATATATATATATATTATATATATATATATATATATTATATATATGGTTATATATATATATATATATATATATATAATTTTCCTCTAAATTCGTTTTAATGGTTGCACAACTAAAATGCTATCTTCTTTTGGGGATCCCCAAATCATACGAGGATGCAATATATATATATATATTAAGGTTGTTATATATATAGAAAGAAGAGGTTATATAAGTATATATATATATATATATATATATATATATATATATATATATATATATATATATATATATCTATATATATATATATATATATATATATATATATATATATATATATTATTTTTCTATAAATTTCGTTTAGGTAGTTGTACAGCTAAAAATATCTTTAGGGACCCCTGCTCCTCATGTCGAGATGTAGAGAGGATATATATATATTACAGCAGAGTATAGCAGTTATATACAGGTATATATATATATATATATATATATATATATATATATATATATAGCATATATATATATATTAAGGTTATATATGTTAAGTTATATATATATATATATATATATATATATATTTATATATATATATATATAGTTAGGTAAGATATATATATATATTTATATATATATATATATATATATATATTATATATATATATATATATATATATATATATATATATATATATATATATATATATATATATATATATATATATATATATATATTTATTTTTTCGCTGTCATAGTCAAGACCCTACCTTGGAGGCACAGCACTTTCTACCGTGCAGGGGTTCTAAACCTCATCTGCGAAGAGGTAACGTCATCAGAAGTGAGGATATGAAGTTTGGTGAGAAAACGACATCTCTAAGCATCCATAATATGGTTTTATCACGGTTGCTATAGACACGCATAGTAGTATTAAGGACATTTGCCATTTTTTTCGTGTAGTATGGTCTGCATACCGACAGGCATTTTTTGTTAAGTACACTTGTTAAGTACACTCTTTAAGTGTACTTAATAGTTTTCGTTTTTCTTCGTTTTAGGTTTATTTTGGTATGAAATCCTATTTTATTGGGTTCGGTGGATCGGTCCCTGGGGTTCCCGAGTGGATTCGATCAACTCTTGAGGCAATGGCGTCGGTGTTGCAGTTCTCTGGCTTCCATAGCGTATATTAATGGGTTCTAATTGACGTATCCGCTTCAAACTTGGCCCCCACCCAGACAGCTGATGAGGTAACCTCGTCGAAGACGATGTTGCATCCAGTAGGACCCTCCTTTAGGGAGGTACTGACCACGAAACCTTGACGATACTCGTAGAAGGATGAAATTTGGTGAGTATATAGGAAAGAATGAATGAAATAGAGTACTGAGGTTAAGTTAAGCACCGACGGAAGTGGGTCGGTACGGTGCTGTGCGGTAATGAATTAGTAAACATATCCTTAACACCCTAATATTGGTATCCTTATATATGTTTTTAATAACGTAGACTCCCAATTTGAGGGCTTCATAACCCTCAAATGAGCCAGAGAACTTCCTGGAAGGGGTCCCCCTGAAAAAAGAAGAAAAGTACAAAGTGCTGGACAGAGAAGATGAATTAAGGAAAAAGAAGAAGGAAAAAAGAAGAAGTCTCATATGACGGAGCACATGAGCCATAGCTGCAGCACTGAGCCGGAGCCGGAGTCGCAGTCAGACTGGAATTCAGACTCCAGACACATATATATTGTCAAATGAGATGTCTTTTTATATGATTTTAATGGCCTAGATACCGATTTTGAAGGCTTCAGAACCCTCAAATGAGAATGAGGACCCTTAGAGTGGGGTTCCAACTGAAAAAAAGAAGAAAAGAACAGAAGACGAAATAAGAAGAAGGAAAAAGAAGAAGCCTCATATGCCGGTGCAAATGAGTGATTGTAAGTGTAGGAACCGGTACCGAAAAACATCAAAGAGATCGTATGCGACGGTTTCAACCCTGTAATGGGTCAAGTGAAAGCCAACGAGAACGCGAAGGTGCTCACGCCCGCAGGCACAATATTACCGCTCGAACGCGAAAATATTTTTTAATTGTGACGCTAATGCAAATTTTTAATAAAGGTATTACACCATTTTTTTTACTTTCTTTTCAAATAACCTGTTTCTACACTATGAGTCCCCCATTTTATTATATACTTAAGCATTTTTAATTTTATTCATAGAAACCCTGGGCTATAACTCAATAAGGCAGTAGCGCAAGCAGCCCCAGAGGGGCCCTCCAATCATCCCGGCTATGCGTATGTCCTTACCGCTTTATTGCCGTACTGTAAAGCTTTACTAGTTCAAGTCCTATCTGAACGCACATTTTGTAATGAGAAACTTCATTGTTTATTAAAACATTGGAATAATATATATATATAATTATTATATATATAGATATATATATATACTATAATATATATATGATAAATATAATATATATATATATATATATATATATAACATATATATATATATATGATATATATAATATATATAATACAGGGTGTTTACGAAATAGGGGACAAATTTGGAAGATATTATCTTTGTACCATTACAAGCTTTGTCTTAAATAAAGTTACATGTAAAGTTCTTCATTTAGTAGGTAAATGAGTTAGAAAGGTGCAAGGGGTATGATGTAAATATTGGTGTTTATGTTCCGTAGATGTGACGAGTTGGCTACGGAAACTCTGCAACGTAAAGTAGTAACCTATAGAACAGGGTATTGCTGTCTCTAATATTGGGCACTGCTATAGGTTGCTTGATAGGTACCACCTTATTATAGAGATAGTATGAATAATACTAGGAATATTGTTGATAGTATTCGAAGCAACTATTTATTCGGGAAACAGTACAAAGCAAAACATAATAATACAATTAATAATGCGACTTCATAATAATACTCAAAATTACTAATAACAAATTAAATACCTTAATAAACAATAATATATTTGATAATAATTATTGCCTATGAATATTAGTAATAATAACGAATAGGAACAGGAATAGTAATAACAAATAATAAGCATAATAAGAATAAAATAATAATAATAATAATAATAATAATAATAATAATAATAAAACATAATCAATAAAATAATAATAATAAATAACTAATCAATAATAATATAATAATAATAAAATAAAATTAATAATAATAATAAACCACATCTACGAACATATAAACAACAATATTCACATCATACATCTTTGCAGTCTTCCTAACTCCATTTTACTACTAAATGAGAACTTAAGGTTAATTATTTAGACAAACACTTGTAATGTACAAGATAATATCTATAAATTTTCCCTCTATTCGTAACACCCTGTATATATATACAGTATATATATATATATATATATAATATACTATATATATTACTAATATATATATATATATATATATATATATATATATATATTATATATATATATATATAATATTATATATATATATATATAATAGTATATATATATATAGATATATATATATATATATATATATATATAGTATATTTAATATATAATAAATAAAATATTTTTATTATTATTTTTATATATATATATACTATATATATATAATATAAATTATATATATATATAGTTGTATAATAAAATATATATATATATCAATAATATATATATATATAATATATATAATATACTATATATTAATAATAGTTATATTAATATATATATATAGAGTTTATATATATATATTATATATTATATATATATATATATATATATATCTATATATTCTTCTTTATGTATAGGAAATGAAAATGTTTTTACTTAAAAATATTTTTATTACATATTTACCATACTTTATAATGTACAATATGTGTACATACATATACATAAACTTCACCTCAATCCACAAACATCTTGGTGCTCTACTGGCGGAAATGTAACATATTATCCAGATATCTCATTTTTTATAGCTGTTTTTATATAGTTGATCAATCTCTTCTTTGTACGTGTATCAAGAGCTTGATCGGATAAAGTACGTATCTTAGATGAAATTTTTAAATGAATGTGGAGAGTAATCTTCATTTTATATCGCTCTACGTTGACATATATGTTTTATACACATTATTCGTTTCCATAATTTTCTCTATACAGTATGGTTGTCTAACATAGGAATCATATTGTCATACTTTAAAGTTATATCTTCATTTTAAATCGCTCTACGTTGACATATATGTTTTATACACATTATTCGTTTCCATAATTTTCTCTATATGGTTGTCTAACATAGGAATCATATTGTCATACTTTAAAGTAGGTAGTCTCGTGCCCCTCTTTCACGGTGGCTGATGCTCGTATGTGGTACCCATGTACGTTATCAGATGCACATACAATACGCATTTTGGATGGTCACGAAGGTGTTAAGATATACTTGTTGAAAATCTGAGTATAATTAGTACATTGCACCATTGTTTTAAAATAAAAAACACGTGAATATAAGTTATAAGCCCATAACTACACCTTTGAAATGCTATCACAAACACCTGTTCATACTATGAGGTCGTTGCACAACTAAATATTCAATATCCAGGACAATATATCTCTAATCACCGTGAAATTCTTGACGTCATAACATAAATTTCCTTAAAACTTTAACTTTTCCTGCTACATACATTACTTGTTTAACTTGCTGATATATATATATATATTTATATATATATATATATATATATATTATATATATATATATATATAAATATATATATCAATATATATTTATATAATAGTATACTATATATATATAATATATTAATATTTATATTTAATTAATTTTAATTAAATTTATACCCAATTATTTTAAATTATAATAATTTTATTAATTTTTATTATATTTTTATATTTAATTAATATAATATATATATATATTATATACTATATATATAATTATAATAATATATAGTATATAATTAATTTAATTTATTATAATAATATATATATATATTTATAAATATATATAATATATATATATATAGTATATAGTATATCTATATGAAAATAGTTTTTAATGGTAATAAATCGTTTATCATTTAAGCATTTAGACATAATTAAGAAAACTATATATACATGACATACAATTTTAACATCAATATATTTACAATTCATTAAAACATTACACTTGTTTAAAACATAAAAAAACATATAGAAATAAACAAAAGTAATAGATTCCACATAAATTTAGAGTGTTGATAGTTTGAACAGGGTGAGGACATAGTATATAATTTTTTTTTTTTATTTCTTTTTCTACATATATTTAAAAATGAAATTGATTTATGATTATTCAAATACTGTATAAATTTAAATCAAAGAATTCATTTCAGGTAATAAGCGCATTTTTTCCCCATAAAACAGAAATCCAATTTCTCCTGTTGTAGTGGGACGAGGCGAAGTGTTGAATACGAACCTGTATCCTTCTCCAGTTTCACAGATCCTACCTCATTAATAGCGAAGACTCCTATAAATCGTGGCTAGGTTTTAAACAGTTTTTATTTCTTCTTCATTCATCTTTAATAATTCAGAAGCACGCCGCATACTCAATCAATTTCAATGAGCTCAGAAATTTCTAAATAAACCAACACGGTGATGGCTGATTGCAGACTTCCTCCGAAGGAGAGACTTAACCCTAATGTCCCTTTTCTTAAAATGTTTTAATGATTGGCATTACAAGCTGAAAGGCCTGCTGTAAGATCGTAAGCATATAAATTACATTTCAGCGTATTATTCAAGATATATTCCTGTGCTGCTATCGTTGTATGAAACAGTATTAGCTATTAAATCAAAAAAAGGTCTTGAACATAGAGATTGTGATCCATTGTATAACATCACATTTCATAGTCATGACCGTCAGGTTGAAAATTTACATGCAGACTGATACCTCCGAGACCAAAAGGAGAGAATTTATAGGCTGACGTTTTATAATTTCCGGAGTACGTTTCATGTAAACAATTGATATTACTACTTCTGAGGTACATTACCGTTCACAATGTTAGGGATATTGATACTCGATAATCCCTATGTAAAATTAAATAACTTGGTTTCAACTCTTTTGATAGGATACTTTGCTGTAGTGTTCAAAAGAGATTTTTCAACTTTCAATGTCTCTAGGGTAAAATTACTTTTCTAGCGTACGAGATAGGCTCCTAACAACTTAAAAACAGATTTTTTTTCTGGGAATATTAACTCCATAGTAGCAGTACTTTTATTTTAAGAGCGAATTTAGGATTTGATCTGTTAATGAATACTACATCTTAACAGCTGGTAGATAATCTTTTCTTGAGAAAGATATCCCATTAACGTCCGTAAAATTCATATGTTTCATTTGTGGATTTGGCAGCTTTATCTATCTGACTGTTAACATATTTGAAACTATAAAACCCACATGATTGGAGATGAGATTGTTTAGCACTGTCTGAAAAATTTAACAAATGTTCTATATAACTTATGTAAGGATAATTTTCAGCTGACGCTCCTAATGAAGTTTCATTAAGATATACTTCAATCTGTAAAATGTATACAGAAATTTGATTCCGTGTACACTACGTGGTCGTCGAATGAAGAAAGGTCTGTACCATCGGGCTTCGTCATATGGCTTTTCTTATATGCAGTACAGTTACAGGATGGTGCTCTTTATGTTAAAGATGCCAATTTGTAATTAAATAGCAAATACATCAGTTAATTTTTCCTTAAGAGGTCTTTTTACCTTGAGCTTTTTCTTAGCGCACAATTTCTTGCGACCTTTACCTTGACTCGTCATTTGCGTCTTATTTTGGGCATATCATCAGAGAACATTCAGCAATTCCGTCTTTTTAATACCTCTCGAGGGTTAGCTCTGTCTGCATATCTGTATGTTACAACCCTCTCTTACTGCTTTCCTTACCTATTATATTATTATCCCTTCTAAAATGAGCATGGCGCTCTCAATAATTTAGAGAAAAAACAAACCCAGTCCATATCCCTTGTAATTATGTTCCTACGAATACCCTGTCACCGTACATTATTATCGGAGTTTCTTCTTTATACTATCTTTGCACTGTGAGAGTAGTTAATAAATGAATAAAATAACTATTCACATCACTTATATTAATCTTACAGTCCCCAATATTTCTTGAAGCTTTCTACATCGCATAGGAAAGATCTTCACTCTGTTAAAAAAAATAGTTCATCATATGTTGTTAATGCGCTGTTCTTTCCAATACGAACATCTGCACAGCAAAAAAAAAAAAAAAAACAAAAAACAGTGTATCATCAGTGATTTTTAAAGCCCTCCCTTCTACATCCTGTATATGCACCGTACAGATCCAACAATATGAATCGATTCAGAAGTAAGTAATGAACATTGAAAAAAGTCATTACTTTTGCCTATTTTGGAAAATTAATTAAAACCCTTAATAAAGGGGCTTTAGTATTACCCACATATTGATGTTCAACTATATCGGATGTAAATGTAAGCCATGTCCTTGATCTTGTAAACATCTTGAAGGTGCTGAATGCTAAGTGAGTAGATAGTGTTCATTAACTATTATATATTGATTTTGCACGCTCATCATCTATTTTCAGTGACGAATTAGAACAGCTGCAATGCCTGTACTATTACCTCGTCAGGCTCGTACACACATCGTCTAAACCAATTGATCGCTAATGATGATACACTTAAAAAAACAGTGTCTATTCAAAGTTTACACCGCTCGGTGGATCTTAAAGTGATTAAAACCCTGTTCTCTCCTAAGTTTATTGGTGATGAATATTAAATCCATACATATGTTAATCACAGCAAATGTTTGTTGTTTATGTAACTACAAATATCGACTGACTGGAATATCCCTCTTAGCACGAATTTTTCATTAAAATGTATTCTTACTATTAATCATATTTTTAATTCACTGGTGTTTGTTGTTCTTTATGTAATTTTTACATAATCTGCAGTTCTATAGACCACTATCCAGTGATGTGTCTGAGCAGATTCTTCAATATGGGCGTGTAATATTATCTCGCATAACCCTAATTTCATACATTCCTTTTCAAGATGAAATAGGCGTTAATATAACTCTGTTGTGAAAATCTATATTTTATTACAGGATGTAGATACCAAAGATCGAAGATGCAGAGTTTAAATAGATCTACGATTACATGATTAATATAAAAACTATAATGTTTTTTGATTTCACTGGCATGTTTTATATATGAAATTAAACTTGTCAGAATATCAACCATTTCACAGATACTGTTACTTTTACCTACCTTATTGAAAGCGTAATATTTTTTTTTCTATTTTATAACAATGACTCTCGATCAATCGTATTTTCTGTATTCTTGTTAGTTAGAAGTCTCCCTTATATGGGTTCTCCATCTAAGTTTTGAGATATATAATTTTAATCATTCAAACGGAAGTTCACGGGATGATATCTACTTTAAAAACTTCCTTTGACCATCCCTCTTCATACCCTTTTCTAAACCTGTCATCAGATCTAGATACTCTTACATAGTCATGCACTTATTCAGATTTATCTTTATTATTATACGAAGTTTACGGTTTTGTAAGCCTTGAGTTTTGTCTTACCATTCTAGAAAGTGTCTTTATAGTTCGATGAAACGATCTGTTTAAGAATAAACTAGGTCATCCAAAATGCTAATATATTTAAAAATGTTCATCTTAGTAAAGATAACGGCGCATTCGTTCTTTGATGTATGCTGAACTCTTTCAAACAATAGCAGCTTTTATTAAAAAAGAATATGTATAATACCTATATTTGTATTCAATTAATAATTGCTTGAAACTTCAGAATTCACTTCCTTATCAGTGAAAAAACAAATTACGGCGTATTATCTCAATTCTCTAAAAGTTTTCGTACTGCTATCAGCATGTCTGCGATTTCTGTCTTTAAACTTTTAAACAATAAGATCTTAGAGTACAGAGTCAATAGTAAAAGTATATCATATACCCTTCATTGTTAGAACGTATTTAATCATTTCCAGTTTAAATCTTAGATGCAAAATTATCAAGTGCGTGCTATGGCTTTCTGAGCAGGAAATTTTCTTTGAACATGTTTATGTAAAGTGAAGGCTTCTTCACTATCTAAGTATTCTTTCAACTCTTTTTTTTTTTTGATAATAGCAGTATTTTGAGCAAACCTGTGAACCCCCAAACTATTCTAGATTCTTTCACACAGTTAATAATAACTTATCAAACTACCGCCCTTTGCGTCCATATTGAAAAAAACGACATAACTAAAACAATATATATATATATAATCATATATATAATATTATATATATACCATAATAATTTATTATATATTTATATATATATATATATATATATATATATACTTAGATATAGTTATATATATATATAGTATATAAATATATATTATATATATATAATAATATATATATATATATATATTATATGATCATATATATATATAGATATATATATATATAAGATATATATATATATATATATATATATATATATATATATATAGATATATATATATCTAAAAGGTCATATAAAGTCGAAAAATTAAGGGGAATATTTTATTTTTAATAACAAACATTACAAATAAATAAACAACATATATATATATATATATTTTATATATATATATATATATAATATATATATATATATATATATATACTATATTATATATAATGCATAATATGAATTATCACTGTAGTCTAATGTAAGTGTGTTTTTCTTATTCTTCCTTGTTCCTCTGTTTACTCGCTTAAATCTATCTGAAGCATAAGAAGTACCTGCAGGACTTGCATCCTGTCTAAGGAAATGGGAAATATTATCCAAGTCTGCTAATCTTTGTTTATTTAAGATTAAAGTTCGGGGGAAATTAATAGTCTGAAGTTCTAGTCTGATGCTGGGTTATCCAGTTACAGGATCCTTCTTCCACTCACGGTAGAGAATCAGCCACCAAATGGTTGAATTTGAGCCTTCGACTATTTCACCATCGATAATGATTTGACCTAATTCCTTCCACGATAACTGATCTTTAAAATATTATATAAAGCCAGTCCAGCTTTGCGACCTCTATTAGATATGCTTTCATCCAGAATATTTTTAAAAGTATCTTTGTTTTTCACTTCTGTTTTTACCTCTGGTGGTTGAATTGACTCATCGATGATTGACTTGCTTAATGATGCATGTTGATGTAAGTCTTTAAGATCTATTAATTTTTGTAGGGCTTCTTAATATAAGATACGTTTCTCATGGATGTTAATGTCCGAATGTAATATCCGATACACTTCTTTTTCGTAATTGATTATCTTTTGAACATTAGGATCATATAAACTGTGAGGTAGAGGTTGTTGATATGACACTAAATCATTCAGAAGATGAAGACTCTGTTGATGTAATTGTTGATGATATGATGAAGATTGTAACTCATGTTGGATGGGCGGATGTTGCACAGCTGAGAGTGTAACTGTTGAAACTGCAGGAAATGAGATTTTACGTTTGATGTATTTATATTATGAGACTTCATTTTCTCGTACTAGCTATAGAATAGTACAGTCACCTTCTTCATTATTCGGATATCTACTTATTTATAAAAGGAGCTATGACCGAAAGGAGTAACGGTAGGAATACTCCACCTCCTTTCTGCAGAAGCTTCTTTTTATTTTTCAGATTTTTTGTGTTAAGGGAGAGCTTTTTAATGATGTTTCTAGGACGGCGAAGCTTTACCTTCTTAGGTCTGTTTAAAGGAATATTTCCTTTTATAAGATTTAGGAGACTTCACATACCCATTTGGATGAATTCTCGTCCTCACAGATTTAGTTTACGTTTTCATCTATTTCAATTTTTAATTTTTTTATAAAGAGGTAAATACTTTAGAACAAGAGTCCTCATTTTTCAGGCATGTATGCAGTTTCTAATTCGCGGGGTAGAATACTGGTATGGAGCAGAGCTCTGTACGTGTTTTATGATGAAGTTCGCACACTAAATAGCCCTGAGATAGATGTAAACTTTTATAAATACTTTAGACTCTTTTTTTTCAAAGAACATTCCTGAGTACCTAATACATTAATTTAACTCATATCTCGTCTTTGACCGAACAGGATCACATATTGAGTGTTTAAAGATACATCTCTCATATACTTATTCTGATGAAATATGTTCTATGTAATAACAAATATAGAGATATTTAAATGATGTGAATATACAGTGAACGTTTCAGCTATGTCTTCATTCATGTTATGCATTAAATCATTTAATACAATAATTTTATGACCGTGAAAATTTTCCATTGATTTGACATCTCATATTCCATCATGATACTGTTTTACAGCTTTATATACATTAAATTTTCCTTTAATACATTATAACAACATATAATTTTAAAAGGTTCTAGCTCAAAAATCTCTGTCACTCTTAAAATATTGGATAACATAAAAGTTTTTCCACATCCTGCAGGACCTGTTACAAGACATGTAGCTGGACTAAGGAACATAAATTTAGACATGTCCATACTCTCAAAATGATTAACAAATAATGTAATCTCGCTGTGTTATATATATATATATATATATATATATAATATAACATATATATATATATATATTATATATATTATAAATATAGATAATAATAATATATATTATATATATATATTTATATATTATACTATATAATATATATATATATATAATATATATATATATAAATATAATATATATATAATATATTATATATAGATTATATATATATATATATATATATATATATATACATTTATACTTATATATATTATATATATATTATATATATATATATATATATATATATATATAATATATTATATTATATAATATAATAGTATATATATATAAATATATATATATAAATAATATATATATATATTATATATATATATATTATATAATATACTATTATATTATATAATATATTATATATTATATATATATAATTATATATATGATGTATATATATATAGTATATATATATAATATATAATATATATAATATATATATATAATATATATAGTATATATATATATATATATATATTATAATATATTATAATATATATAATATATATCAATGTTTAATAAACAATGTTATTTTTTTTTTACAAAATGTGTGTTCAGATAGGACTTGAAGCAGTAAAACCGTACAGTGCCGCAATAAAGCAGTAGGGACATAGCGCATAATCAGGGTAAGGAGAGGACCCTTTTGGAAATGCTTGCGCTACTGCCTTTTTTGAGTTATAGCCTTAGCATGGATAAAAAAACATGTTTTTTATTAAAAAAAATATAATAATGAAACAGGGTTTCCTCTAAATAAATTAAAAATGTTTAAGCATAAAATAAAATTGGGGACTCATAGTGTAGAAAACGGGTTATTTGAAAAGAAAATTTAAAAAATTGTGTAATCACTTTAATAAAAGTTTATCTTAACGTCACAATTAAAATTATGTTCGCGTTCGAGCGGTAATATTGTGCCTGCGGGCGCAAGCGTTGGTTTCGCGCTGGGTCGCGCCTGCGGGGGCGAGCGCTTTTGCGTTCGCATTGGCCCTCACGTAACCCGTGAGAGAGTTGAAACCATCGTATACGAACTCTGTGATTTTTCTTATGACTCTAGCTCCAGCACCGGCTTGGCATCCGGCTCCAACACCGGTGCATACAATGACTCAGCTGCTCCGATATATGGAAATTCTTCCTACTCCATCTTCTTATACATCCCTCCATCTTTATCTGTAACGCATTTCATTGAGAGTTTTGAAACTATGTTGTTCATGTTCTACATCGTTGAATACATATATAAGGACCAAAATATTATGGTGTTTGTTAAATGCATGTCTACTACCTCGACACCGCCCCGGCAACGCACATCTTTTTCTTTCTTCTTATTCCGCCAGCCATCTTCCTCTGTTACGGATTCTTTTCTTCTTTTTTCAGTTGGAACCCCACTCCAAGGTCCTCATTCTCATTTGAGTGTTCTGAAACCCCTCAAAATCGGTATCTAGGCCATTAAAATCATATAAAAGGCATCTCATTTGACCATATATGTGTCTGGAGCTTGATTTCCAGTCTGGCTGCGACTCCAACTCCGGCTCAGTGCTCCAGCTATGGCTCATTTGCTCCGTTATATGAGACTTCTTTTTTCCTTCCTTCATCTTCTCTGTCATGCAATCTGTGCTTTTCTTCTTTTTTTCAGGAGGGACCCCCCTCCAGGATGTTCTCAGGCTCATTTGAGGGTTATGAAACCCTCAAATTCGGAGTCTACGTTATTAAAAAGATATATAAGGAAACCAACAATAGGGTGTTAAGGACATGTTTACTAATCGGTACCGCACAACACCGTACCGACCCACTTGAGTAGGTGCTTAGCCTAACCTCAATTCTCTATTTCATTCATTCTCTTCTATATACTCACCAAATTTCATCCTTCTACGAGTATCTCCAAGGTTTCAGGGCCAGCACTCCCTAAAGGGGGCCCTATGGGATGCAACCTCATCTTCGACGAGGTTACCTCATCAGCTGTCTGGTTGCCAAGTTTTAAGCGGATACATCAATTAGAACCCATTTAAATACTCTAAGGAAGTCAGAGCATCGCAACACCAAAGCCATTGCCTCAAGAGTTGATCGAATCCACTCGGGAACCCCAGGAATCGATCCACCGACCCCCAAAGCATAGGATTTCATACCAAAGTAAGCCTAATACGAAGAAAATTATTAAGTATATTTAAAGGGTGTACTTAACAAGTGTACTTGAGAAAAAAGCTGGTCGATATGTACACCATACTACTAGAAAAAGAATGCCAAATATCCTGTATAATACTAGGCATCTTTCCATGACAAGGGATGCTGGTATGCGGCGAGATTGTCGTTATACTATAGATTTATTATACAGATCAGCAAATTTTACATTTTTCCTATTGTCTATGATCCGATACTTGTTTCTTATATATTTTATTGTGCTGAACTCATATATTATATTGGTTTTTGTCTGTCACATAACGTTTTGATCCTATTCACATGTAAAAACGGTTAAAAATAGCAGAAAATATTATTTTTCCCGTGAAAAGAGAGGAACGGCTTGGTATGCAAACAGATAATCTAAATAAAATGAGTGTCTTGTCCAAGTGTATATGCGGCGAAAATTTCATATTGATAGGACAAATGATAAAAACAATAGTGGTTTATCATTTATGAAATGACAAAAACGATAGTGGTGGTTTATCATTTATGAAATTATTATTTTTATTTTTATTTATTTTATTTTTTTTTGCAGATTTTAGTTTTTATATAAATGGCGGGAAAACTGGACCTTGTAGACAAACGTTAATATAAGTTTTGGATTGATCGCAAAAAAAACTAAGGATATTCACTGTTATATTACAATCAATTAAAAATTTTGTTCCCATCAGCCATAATAATAATAATAATAATAATAATAATAATAATAATAATAATAATAATAATAATAATAATAATAATAATAATAATAATAATAATAATAATAATAATAATAATAATAATAATAATAATAATAACATTGGGGAACATATTTTTGTTAACTTGTATATAAGGCTTGTTCCTTATGTAGTTTTATGCGCTGAATCCAAAAATTATTATATTGGTGTTTATCTATAAAGTCCAGTTTTGCTTCCATTCACTTGAAAACTTAAAAAAAAACTGAAAAAAAATGTCATTTCATAACTGAAAACCCGCTATATCTTTTGTATTATTTGTCCTATCAATATGAAATTTTCACAGCATATATATTTGGGCAAGATACACATGTTTTATTTATATTATCTGTTTGTGTATCTATCCGTTTTGTTTCTGTTCGAGGGAAAAATCATTTATTTTTGCAATTTTTTCCTTGTTAACATGTGAATGGTGTCGAAACTTTACCTGACAGACAAAAAAAGATTCAGCATGAAAAAACATGTACGAAACAGAGATTCTTTGTCTTGGGGCAAATTCTTTGTTGGCCAGTGTTATTGATAATTAGTTAAAACTATCGATTGTATAATAGTTTATATCGATTGTGAAATTTAGAGTATCTAGCCAACCAGAGATCATAAAAAGATAATTATGAACGTTATCATGTGGGTAACTGATCATGAGAAATCTAATGAAGCCATCAGAAATGGTTTTCCGATTATTTGATTCCGTAAAAAAATCTAGTAGTTCAACCCACTTTGAGGCTTTAGACCTTGAGTTGGAATTGTGGTTCGAAATATTCGAAAATGACCTTCTAGACCTTGAAATCCTTTAAAAACGTTGTTTCCAACATCGAAAATCCTTAATTTGAGGAATCAAGAGTCAAAACAGCCAAATACCATCGGAGTAAGGGGAAATTCCTAAGTCAGCTGCTAACATGCACTCTGAATATATTAAAATAGGTGAAATTGGTTCCGATCCCCCAAAATTTGGATTTTGATACCAAATTTGGCGCACTCCGAAGTCGCCCTTTATAATATATATATATATATATATATATATATATATATATATAATATATATATATATATATATATATATATATATTATATATATATTATATATATATATATATATATATATATATATATATATATATATATATATATATATATACAGGGTGTCCCAAAATATAGGGATACATTGATGGAAAATAGGAGCAAATTTCTCTATACATGTATGCTCTTTAACGTTTCGTTACGGAGATTCAGCTCACCCCCCACACCCCCAGGGGGGTTTTTTTTTTTTTTTTCCCCAGTCAACTATTTGCAAGATTAAAATATTGCGACACCGGCAAACTGACGTGCGCGACGCGAGATATGGAGGTAGGGGGTTTGTAAACGACAAACATCGAAATTGTTCCTCCGCAATGAGTCAAGCGGTAACCTACCGCAGTGTTAGTTTACCAACATACAAGTGTGACGTGCCCACCGCTCACATTGTCTTAATATTGTCATGTCGTAATATTCGTGTATCATAATATTACATACGTTTTTCAATGCCCCATACCTATTTCAATAGGGAGTATATCGATTTTGTGTACGTGTACGAATTGTGTGATGGGAATGCAAGTGAGGCACGACGTGCATATGGCGTGCGGTATCCAATGAGATGGTTGCCGCATAAGTCTGTTTTCACGAGAACTTATCAGCAACAATGTAATACTGTGACATTTAGAGAGACCGCATTGCGGATGGAGTTTATGCGATACTTCGCCACCGCAAAAGTGCCCATTACATTCTCTGGTATTTTGACGCGAACCCGTCATCGAGTGTACGTAGAGCGGCGGCCGAACTTGTCGCTCCACGTTCGGCAATATGGAGAACACTGGAGCCTGATGGACGCCATGCATATCATTTGCAACATCTACAGAATTTACTGCCCACCGACATAGGACGTCAACGCGACTTCTGTCAATGGTTCATCGGGTAGTGTAATACGAGCAAACGTTTCCTAGAGTCGGTGCTGTGGACGGATGAAGCCATCTTTAGGTACGCGGCACTCACAACCAGAGGAGCAGTCACATGTGGGGGGAATTAGAATCCTCACGCAATCAGCGAGCACCATTACCACCACGAATTTAAATGTAATGTGTGGCTGAAATTACTAGGTCACAATCTCCTTGATCCCTATTTTTCTACCTGAGAGCCTGAACGGCCAGAACTACCTTCAATTTCTCCGGAGTGCTTATTTAGAATGTACCAGTGTTAAATCTACATCACATGTGGTTTCAGTTAGATGGTTGCCCAATTCACTCAGACAGAGACATACGCACATGGCTTAATACTTTACACACTTTACGATGGAAAGGTCGAGGAGGCACTGTTGTCTGGTCTGCAAGTTCGTCGGAACTCATACCGTTGGACCTCTTTGCCTGGGGCGCAATCAAAGATGTCTCTCCATGACACTTCAATCGAGACTTTATAGAGATCCTGGTGGAAAAAATGAATAAAGAAGATTCCAATATCAGTGTTTTAAAGAAACCAAGATATCTAGAGGACCTTCTAGAGCTTTTTATGGAGTACCATGATGTGTTAGCGTTTGCCATCGATTTTATTATTACCTGTATCTGTTGTATTATAATGACCTGAATAAAGATATGCAATCGTGTTGTTTATGGGAAATCCTGTGCCACTACC
>JABUQX010071335.1:0-7500 GCA_015478945.1 Trachelipus rathkii | reverse complement strand
ACTTATATAGAGCCGTTTTAGAGTTGGGTATGTCATTAATGGGGCTCTAAACCAATTTCGAGTAAGGCGCCTGAAAATGTTTATACCACAAATACAACCAAAAGTTCATCTTTATAGCCTTCCATATATATATATATATATATAAATATAAAATAATACATAAAACTACCACACCAAAATATATATATAATAAACACTATAAATAAGAAGCTAATAAAGTTAAAATACCCCATAAACTATATCTAATACCATTAAATCAAACACATCTATATTATTATTCATCAAATTTTACTACTAACTATATATCTAGCTCATATTAATGTTTGCCGAGATATCTTAGGCTAAAGTTATCCAAAATTTACTATATATATTTACCAGAATATAATCATTATAATTTTCGATTTTGTAATATGAATAAGAAACACCTATACTATCTACAATTAATATACATTTCTGATAATATAATAATCAATAATACACTATTATTTATATTTAACCCATAATACACCCCATTATAATATATAATTCAAGAAATACATATATTAATTATCTATATATATTATATTATCATTCCTTAGGTTAGCACTGCTCAAAGTCTAGACCTTTTAATCATATAATTATTCAATATAATATTATCTAAATATAATATATCATCATTACTATTACTCTCAATCAATCATATCCAATCATACTATATTAACATACATTCTCATATTATATCAATACACTTGTATGCTTGTGTCCGTAATCATCCTTCAGTACATAAATTGTGCATTACAAGAACGTGACACCCTCACAAATAGTCTAACACCATATATAGTAATTTAATTTTATCCAAGTTATCAAACACCGGCACCATCATTATTAAAATTACAAGAACTCCGAACTCCATTTTTAAAAATATTATAAATACCGGGCTCCTGAGTACTCCACGGCTCCGGCTTCGTATTCACTAGGCCAACTATGGACTTTCATGTATGAGCTCCAATATATTAATATATATATAAGTTCTCACTTATCCATTTAATTACATAAACCTATATAAATCTACGTATATAAAGTTGAGAAAAATTATACGCGAAATAAAATAAACAGAGAAGGTAAATTAAATGAAGAATTGCTTTATTCAGTCAATAAGTAGATCAGTAATATATAAGCAATGAAAAATGAGAATGTTTATTAAATGAACATTCTTATATTAATTAAAAAAGACGTTTTAAAGAAATGTACAAAAAAGGAGATGGTAAATAAGTATACAATTTATTCTATTCTTAAATTTTAAATATTTAATATTCTCTTAAGCGGATAGTATTTCGAATACAATTAATACGTAAGTAATATGTGTGTATATTTAATTTAAGCCGCAAAAATACATCTCCATACTTCTAAAGTTTAAAATAAAAATAATCTATTTGAACTGCTGTGACTCCGAAATCGAAGCTAGAATGAAATTAATTATATGTCGTAGTTGTTTAATTATTTAATATTTGGTAAATAATGATATTGAATACAAAAGGCTAGAGAAAAATGAAAAAGAGAACAAGAAGATATTTAAGTTCGAACATTGCTTTCTTATAGTCATGTAACAATAATAATGCACACCTAATAAAGTTACATAACAGCTGACCGAAATGTAATAATTAATTATTAAAGTTTTATTAAAATCGGTTCTGAAAGTTTAAATGAATAAATATTAAACAGGGAATAATTTAATTGCCTCGTTAGTTTATAGGGTTTTGTACACGATTCATGATGAAGAAAATCCGACCCCCCACATTTGACCGATAGTTTATTACACATAATCAAGAGAGAAATAAGGACTGCTCAAAACACTTCACTTGTTACGATACCCAAGGCAGAATATCCTGTGATTTCTGTAAGCTTGCATGAATACCGAACCCAATTATGTCAGGAAATTGTTCAGAAATTTTTTCTGAATGAGCGAGATATACTAGATTATATGATTTATGACTATTCTCACTTTTACAACTTATTGTGAATTTCACGAAGTGCTAATTACTGCCTTCAATCTAATCAAGCACATTCAGCATCTAACTTTGAAGGTTGTTGATCAAGTTAATGAATGTAGTTTGGAGATTTCGTTCTTATCTAGAATGGTTGTCAGTCAATTCCCTCACTTCTACCACCTATGCTCTCAACTATCCTCTCTTTTGTGTCGTTTTCCACCAATTGATGAATATCTACACGACCCTCACCCACTTTCAATCCTTTGGTCACACCTCTTCACTGACTAGAATGCATCTCCTGCGTTATCTTAGACAAAAAAGTACCACAACAGTAATAGATCACATGAAACTTACGAACTATCTCGACTGCGACCTAGATATTTCGATTCTACTAAAATAATAATTAAGTATGTAATCATTTATTATATAAGTATCTATTTACACATAAGAAGACATAATATCCTAGCTTCTAATAATCCACGATTCTTATCACCTTTCATTTTGATACATAGGAATAAATTTACATGACCATTACGATTGAGCATCAACAAACGTATGGCAATAACAAATAAATATATTATATGTTTCATGATCCACATCTTATTGAATTTAATTCAATGAGTAAATATTTTCTGTTGCTAAATCCCCTTCCCTTAAAATAAATTTTCATGTGGTCAAGTCATCTCAATGAATAATTTTTGTGTTAAATATATGGCTGTTTTGATAATTAATTATTTCTAGGTTTAGATTTGTTCCCATATGACTTATCACGGAGGAGAGAGTAATTAGAGATATATATATATATAATACCATATATATATATAGAAGAACATATAATAAATTTAATTAATAGTATTTAGACGAAGCTTATTCGAGCTTAAAGAAACTTGTACTTCAATCAGTATCCTGTCATCTTGATGTAAAAGAATTGATACACTACTTCAAAGCTATCCAAAATAAATTTTTGAATAGGTAATATGCTAGTATTTTGTATTTAGCCTCGCCTATTGACTATAAATATATGCCTGTATATGTAAGAATATTCTACCTCTTGTAAGAACAAACAGCCTGATATAATAGTAGATATGCCAATATCAAAACGTTAACAAAAATACTATTAAACTAATAAAGTGTAATAATACAAATCCCAACAGATCTATATATCAGATGTCTAGTTAAATACTAGTCACAATTATACTAGAACATAGTCCTTCTAGTAGCGATTTATAAAGTTCAGTCTAAAAAAATAAATAACTATTATTAACTTCTTCGTTATGACAATCAATAATATATTCACGATAATATAAGTATAAAAATTACTTGCTCCGTAAACTTGGTTAGAACCTTTAATAATTTTATCATAATAAATTACGTAACAGATATATATACAGAATTTTGTAATGAACCGTTTACTGTAAAAAACTAAGCTAATTGCTTGTAACCTATTTAATTATTAAAGTGTCATACCCAGATCCCTTTTAACGTCGTACCGATAGAGATAATAACACCAGAGAAATTATCAACCGATCCAAGTACCAAAAGTATCGGCCAATTCTACTTGAATTATAGAAGGTATATCTGGTAATATTACATAGAATATATCATTAATCTGAAATTTAAAATGCCGATACTTAGCCGATACTTCTTGCTTTTTGGGTGAGAAAAATATTAATTATATAAACTATTATATAATAATATATATAGTATAGAATAAACTTTCTAGATTTCATACTATAAAATAATATCTATATGTTCGATATAGAATAAAGCTTAAGAACCTAAAGTTATGTTTATTATATTAAATATAATTTCCTCATTACATATTCCTTAAATTAATCTATAATAGATATTGTTATTATAAGCGAATTACATATACTAAATAACTTAGAGTCTTAATAGCAAGTATAAAATTATTACCTATATATATATATATATTGGACACTCACTAATATAATAATAGTAATATTAATAAATTTTTATTATATATATATATATACTAGATTATTATATATTCATATATCTATTTATATTTATATATAAATATATATATTGATAAAATACTTTATATAATAGTATTATTATTATATATATATATATATATTACGCCAATTTTATCGTATATATATATAGAGTAGCTAATAATATTAGTGTAGATATAAATATATATATAATATATATTAAGTACTATGAAAATACACTGAATATAATAATATTTAAACTAATTCATGGATATATAATCATTAATTATTTAAGTTATTTAGTCTTAAAATTAGATAAGGCTTTTATATATCTGAATATTATTAAAAAAATTTAAGTTGTTATTTAATAGTAATATATCGTAATATTATAACGAATAAATTTCACGACTCATTTCTTTCACTTTATATATTATATTTTATAATATATATTTATGCTATTGTTTATATCATTAATAGTTATATACTGCTTTATTTTTTTATATATTATTATATAATTGAGCATATACTAAGTGTCGTAGTAATTAGTACTAATATATGTGACTATATGAGGTATATTTAGATAAGTACAATAATTATAGCACTAATATAAGGCGTGTAGTAAATATACTTATTTCTTTGTATATACTATATATATTTTTAATACCAACATAATTACTATAATATTAGTCTATTGTACATAACTATCATATATAACTCTTGATCAATCAATCAAATTAATTAGAAACACTACCTACATCATAACTCTAAACTAAATTTTATGCTCTATATCCGAAGAACCATACAGATATATATAAATGGACCTTATAGTATAATTATCAATCCTTTCTAAACTTCAGTATTTATTAATAATATAATAATAAATGTTACGTTATATTAAATAAAAATTTTTTTGTGTACTAATATTAAATATATATAATATCCGTTATATATGTAATATGTTATTAGACAGTATTTATGATATATGATATAACTATGTATATAATAATATATATAAAATATAAATACATCCTACAAATATATATTAATAGCATCATCATCGAGAATCTCGAATTCTTAATAACCTAACTAAATTAGGATAATTTTCATGCCTCTTTGAAAGAATGAAGACACTCATTCATTCATCAAACGATAATTTCCTTATGATTACATTAATCATATTACTTGCGCCAAAAACACAGTACTTTGACCAAAATTTAATGAAGATATATTAACAAATAATATGTACTAATTACACACACATTAAATTATAATTTATTATCGGAAATATCTCTGTAGAGTGATATATAATATCACTATAATAATTAATAAAATTATAACTTATAAATTATTATATATAATATAATAATAATATAAAGTAGAATATATATATATATATATATAGTACTATATAATATATTATATATATATATAAATATATAAAGGTATAATATATATAATAATCAGCTAAAAACACTAAGCTCACAAAATTACAAAATTTTCAAACTGTCCTGAACTGTTTATAGGTGAATCTTTTCTCTTGGTAAAATTTATATAATATAATATATATAATAATAAATAATAAATATAAATTAAATATATAAATTAATATATAAGATAATACGTATATATATATATATATATAATAAAATATATAATTTTATACTCTGTTATGACGATGCTTGTACATTTTCAACAAGTAATTCAACTCAAGTTAGAGGATGCCATAATTTTACATCAATAGGAAGTTTTGAAACTATGCTAGAACAGTCATACTTACTCAAAATCATATATATAATATAACTGATATATATATAAATAAATAATAATTGTGAATATAATCCTAATATTACACAACATATATACCGGATGATCCTCAATTATATACCATCTCAATTGATAAATTACATCAACTAAGACCTTAATTTATCCATCACTACATCATAGAATAATCCTTCTCTAATACTAATATAGTATAATATAATAACCACCATCTTCGCATAATACCATATAATAAATATCATGAGATAAAATACTGATCCAAAACAAACCTTTTTTATATAATCATACTTATAAATTATTTTAATAATATTTCATCTCCTAACAATCTATAAAATCCATCCTATGCCATACATTAAATAATCAGGTTATTTTCTAATTAGGCAATCTTATAGATGAGTGACCGATATGAGTATATATATATATAGTGAGTATATAACAATAATATAAAATATGACAGAATAGTACTTACTATCTAATAAATGACTACTATATATGACTAAATAATAATTGAATAAATAAAATAGTGACTGCATTAATTGGACTCTTAAGGGAATAACTAGCTTTCATAGATTCTTGACCGTAAAATAAGTTCATATTAAATATGGAACTGATAATTATAGTAACAATACGATGGAGTAATATATCTATTGATACATAATATATTTATATATATAATTATATAATAATAAATATATAATATATAGATATAATATATTATATATAATGAGCAGGTTCACATATCCTAATTCTATTGAGTACCTTAAAATCTTTTATCTCATACTACTAATAAATCCAATTGGACTTCGTATCTCATGTACAATAATTTAACCTATCTTGAGTATACATTACATGAGCTAGACAATTGTACTAATATTGAATTCGATATATATATAATAATTGTTGAAAAAAATACATTAATAATAACAACAAATAAATAATAAATCAACTTATAAAGAAATAAACAGGCACTAGAAATCTTATCAAGGTACTCTTTCGACGAGCAAAGCGGACTTTCATTAAAACAATAAATAATGCGCATGTACCATCCTTTAACTACTAATCCAAACTGACATAAATCTCTCAATCCTCTTTGACCAAAACCAATCTATCTAACAAATACTTCTGATAAATCATAATCCTTTTCACTCCCTATTCGCTTCTATGATATATTCTGTATTAATACTCCAAACTGATAAAAGGCAATCATCTCTATTGGCCATCCTATTTTCTACTACTAATTCAACCCTGGATACGATTCGAAGTATTCCTCTTCCTCTCATCAGCTCTCCTCTCTAAAGGTATGTCCTATGCCTTTACCTGTCATTTCATTTATGATCAAGGTGTGCAATGATAAAGCTCACTGAAATCTTAAATAAATGAACGTTAAGTTAAGAAATGAATCACGGAGCATAGCGCCCGCGTACTGCATTCCTCTCCAAGAGTTATTGAGGAAAGTGTGTAATCCGTAGCTGACCCAAACTTCTACCTACCTGTTAAACTAATTCTCTGCCTCAATACTAGCACTTTCCCCTCAGTGTTGGAAACGAGCATATGTCCAAACCTATTCCGAAAAAATGATGCTGCTCTAATCCTTCTAACTATCGCCCTATAACTCACACTTGTAATCTATCTAAGATCTTTGAAACCCTTCTCAACTCCCCAACTTCAACGAAATAGATCATACTGAATCTCTTCCCTTTCTTTCTGGATATTACCTAGTTACGGAGCACATACGGTATGATGCAAGAGAGATCTCATCTCACGATTTTTTTGTATACATTTCTATTTAACAGATT
>JABUQX010071334.1:80000-84356 GCA_015478945.1 Trachelipus rathkii | reverse complement strand
ATATATATATACCTATACCTAACATTAACACAAGCATCATAAAAAAGTTCATACCACAGCACATACAATTGATCCCTTCAAACAATATTCTAATCAAAAAAGTACTAAAACCCCCCAAATCACGGTTAAAAAATCCCCCATGCCTATACAAAATAACTTGCTACAATTGTAACATTAGTTATTATGGAGAAACAATAGACTTTATCCGCAGAAAACAACAACATAAACACGACCTAGATACACACCAAGAAAATTCAGCCCTCACTCACCACAGATTCACGCAAAATCATCAAATACAAATTAATAACATGACACACATTAGAAACATACTTGACACCAACAAAAGAAAAATTACAGAGGCCTTCTGCATATTCAATTTAAACAATTATAACCGCTGCTCTGGAGATTACAAGATATATGCAATACAAAATAATTTCATGCAAATGTCACCTTACTACAAAAGCTTAATAGAAAACCAACCTACCAATTGAAGAATATAATCCGTAAATAATAAAAAATTTTCTTTGGTCTAATTGTTAATATTACTTGAAAAAGGACAAAAATGTCGAAAATTTGTAATCAGAATTTTAAATGTTTTAATTTATTAAAGTGTTTTTAATGTAGTGTATTGCCATATGTAACCTTAAAGCAACCCAGGGTATCATACCAACATACATAAATATAAGCGAGCATAGCTTAATATTACAGTGATAAATTAACAGCATATTAAAAAGGTTTAAATGAAACCTTGATACCATTTATTAACCAATATCTGTGTCGACACTTTATTGATATGGAAATAATAGTAAATAAGGATCACAGAACCCTTAAAGTTATTTTATGAATATATTAAGTTTCTACTCTTTGAGAAAAAGGATGAATTGAATTTTCACAGCAAAAAGATAATGTTTAGTTATAGTAAACGACCCGATCGACTGAAAAAGTTGTAAGTTGACAAGCTTCGATTTAAACACAGAGTTAGCTTTTTTATATATTATTCAAACCAACTAATGACTTGGCTATATTATTTTTATAATATATATATAAATATATATATATATATATATATATATATATATATATATATATATATATATATATATATATATATATATATATATTATATATATATATAATATATATATATATTATATATATTATAGCTAGTTAAGATCACCTTTAACTATCTCAGAATAATGAGAGATATTAATCAGTTAACTCTGTGATTGAAATGAGAGCAACGTTTCTTTATTCTTTATTAAACAGATCACATGAGAATGGAATTTTCACAATTAGATATTTCATCAATGTTTCACTTGTCAATGAGAATAATAATAAATGATTGTTAATTATAATTGGATGATTTACAAAGAGTTAATTCAATAAGCTTGAATATAGGGACAGCTGTGCCGCAACACAACCATCCGAGGCGCTATGTTGTAGCCCTATCCCTTGTGCAGGGCAGTCAAAATGCCTCGCACCTTACAATTTAAATCTGGCTCCTCCCTCTCAGGAGAGGCCCGCTTGGTTGATCACACATTGGCATAAGTTAAAGGGTTTTAGGCACGCATGCATGTGCGTACATTGCTTTGTAATTAATCACTTATTAATATTATTGGTACATATTTGGTGACTCCGGGGCCAAAGAAATATGAAAGCTTTAATTAGTTGGTACAAATAATTACCCTTTCATATATCTTTAGAACACCCCAAAAACCTTCTGCAGGAGGAGAGAAATGTTAAATTCAATAGCATATAGTATGAGTAGAGACAGATTGAAGAGATCCAACATATCAGTATATATTACCATTTTTTTACTGCTCAAAGTAGGTCCTAAAATTAGGTAAAACCTTTTAAATTTTTACCTGAGAGGCAACAATCTTTAATTTGATCACAGGGTGTAAAGTAGTAACCTACAGAAGTGAAACAACATGTCTGTATATTCTACGTTTTTTTTGTAAGACCCATAGTACGTCCTAAAGTTTATGTCAAACTACATGATGTAAGACAGTGACATAGTGAAAAGTAAAAACCAAAATATGGGTCAAAATATTTGAATGAAAATATGAAAATTTGAATATAGCATCAACGTTGTGACTCTTGTAACTTTTTACCTTTGGGGCAACAGTTTTTAAATTTAATATAGAATGTACGATAGTGACTTATTGAAGAGATTTAACATATCAGTATTTATTACCTTTTTGTACGACTCATAGTATGTCCTGAAAATTGAGTAAACCCTTTTAACTTTTTACCTGAGGGGCAACAATTTTTAATTTGGTCACAGGGTGTAAAATAGTAACCTACAGAAGAGAAATGAACTTTTTCGAAAATTACATTTTTTTTTGTAAGACCATAGTACGTCCTAAAATTTATGTAAAACTACATGATGTAAGACAGTGACCTACTGAAAAGTACCAACATAAATATGGGTCAAATTTTTAATATAATTTGAAATAATTGAAAAATTAATTAGCATCAACGTTGTGACTCTTGTAACTTTTTACCTTTGGGGCAACAGTTTTTAAATTTAATATAGAATGTACGACAGTGACCTATTGAAGAGATCCAACATATCAGTATTTATTACCTTTTTGTACGACTCAAAGTAGGTCCTGAAAATTGAATAAACCCTTTTAACTTTTTACCTGAGGGGCAACAATTTTTAATATAATTTGAAATAATTTAAAAATTTGAATATAGCAACATCGTTGTTAGACATAATCAGCATTGATACTCTTAATTTCTATGATAATTACCTTATTGCTTTTAATATTTTTACTACACTTACCGGAATTTAGAACTCTTAAAAGTAGCATTTTTCCTAAATTTTAACATTTGAATTATTGGTACGTAGATATAAAAAAGTTGAGTTTTTTTTAACGGTAAATCTTAATTATTTTATGCAATTTGGATAAACAATGATTTAAAGTTTGTACGACTTACAGTGATGAATGCAATTTCAACACCATGATCATGAAAAGAAAAGAAGTTTAGTTAATAAGTGTTAGTTTCAAGCCTGATTCTTAAATTAGCCGTGTTTTTAATGAAATTTCAAGTTATTTGATTTTTTATATACTAACTATTTTCATCTAAGTTGTTGTAAAAACCCTTTTTAATTAAATAAAATCTTTTAACTTCTAAAATTACGCTTCTCGTCTTTAAATATTTCTACTCTTATTAGTTTAATAACTCTTAAAAGATACGATTTTTCCTAATTTCATAACAATTTGAAATTATTTAGTAATTGCTTATACCTCTGTGAAGATTTTATAACCGGGTGATTTTAGCATTGAAAAATTTGTGTTTACATATGAAACCTGCTCAATTCCAAAAAGCAGTATTATAGCCTGATATTGTTAAATAGTTTTTTAACGTGTCATTAAATTGTAGAGTTTTTTAATGAAATTTCAACATTTGTTCTTATATACCAAATATGTTCATTAGTTGTGAAAAACCTGTTTTAATATGTAAAGAAATTTAACTTCTAAAATTAAGGGCTTTTTTCTTAAATTTTCACATAAAAGAGAAGAAAATTTGTTAACCCAATTCTTTATGAACGAATTTTTCCTAATTTCAACATTTTGAAATTATTTGGTAATTATATATAAAATTTAGTTTTTATTGGTATTTTTTAGCATTTGAAAAAAAATAATGTGTTTCTCCATTGAAATGCAATTTCCAAAAAGCAGAAAAATATAAATTTATTAATAGTTTTTTGTGTCTTTAAATTGACGTTTTCTTAATGAAATTTCCATATTTCTTTTTTTTATATACCCAAATATTTCATTAGTTGTGGATAACCTGTTTTAATAAAAAATTAACTTCTTAAAATTACGCTTTTTCTTTAAATTTTTAATTACAAATTTAGAACTTCTTAAAAAGTACGATTTTCCTAATTTTAACATTTGAAATTTTTTTTTGGTAATTCTTAAAATTTGAGTTTTTAACGGTGATTTCAGTTTTTTGAAAAAATAATGTGTGTGTTTCATTCAAATGCAATTTCAAAAACAGAGAGAAGCGAATACTAATAGCTTTAGGTGTCTTAAATTGACTCAGTGTTAATGATTAATTTCAATATCTTTGGTGGTTAAATACATATTTCATTAGTTGTAAAAAGCTAGTTTTAATTATAATTAATTTAACTTTCAAAACAACACTTTTTTCCTGAACAATTTGCTATTTTTAAATTTTTAATCTGCTTTATAAGTTCCCCCCTTCCTAAATTTCAAGAAATTTAGATGACTGCTGATTCTTAAAATAGAGTTTTAACAGATCATTTTCAGTTTTTAAGAACAAAAAATTTATGGTGTTTCATTAAATATGCAATTTCAAAAAGCAGAAAGAACCCAAATT
>JABUQX010071334.1:67500-72500 GCA_015478945.1 Trachelipus rathkii | reverse complement strand
ATATATATATTCCATATTAATATAACTGCTATAATATCATATATGTAATATATATATATATATATATTTATATATATATATATATATATATAATATATATATATAATATATATATATATATATATATATAATAACTTATATATATATAACTAATAACTGCTCTTATGTATATACTGCTACCAACAATATATATATGCTCTGCTGCGTGTGCGATGATGCGTGTGCGTGTGCGTGTGCCTGTGCTTACTGTGCTGACGCGCATTGCCTGTGCCTGTTGTACTGTGCCTTGTGCCCGTGCCTGTTACATGTGCCTGTGCCTGTGCCTGTGCCTGTGCCTGTGCCTGTGCCTGTGCCTGTGCCTAAGTGCCTGTGAACACCTGTGTGTGCATCTTATATTTATCACCCACATCTCCCACATATGCGGGCTGTGCCTGTTCCATGTTCAAGTTATAATTTGTAATTGTCATGTAATTGCCGTGGTTAGAAGATAGTTCCAAGCACTGTTTTACTCCAAGTGGCTCTATCTTTTGCCAATTCAAGTCAATCCCTAATATTAATGTTATTTGCTACTAATAGATCCGTTATTCCGACATACCTTCTTTATCCTGGTTTGCCCATTTCCTCATTCCAATCAACCACGAAATAAGAACCTTCTTATCTTGTCTATACCATCTTAGTATGACTAGATTTGCTCTTCCCACCAGACATCACTCCTAGCAGGAAATATATCATATCCATATATTTCGAATAAAATCTTTTCTCGTCACAGCAGAATTATCTTGATAGTCTTTTATATCTTAACCTTAAACCTTTAACTAATCTTAGAACTTAATGGCCATGGCTCACACCCATAAAAAATAGTTCTAACAAACATGCATTCAAACAATTTTATTTTTGCATATCAAAATTAATTTCCTTCTTCCCTATTTCTTTAGGATTTCTTTGCACTTCCAACCCTCCCTACCTCTACGATCATTCTCTCCTTTCATCAATTTTAATGCAACAACATCCGTTCCTAAATACCTAAAGGCTGTAGTCTTAACTTTAGGCTTTCACCTTCATCACCTTCAACCTTTATTCTTTTTAACACTGATTCACCTTCGTCTTCTTTTATTTTTACTTTAATTTTTTTTATTATTACTTTTAGCAAGGTTAAATTTATTTCATTTACAATAACAAATCACTCAGTGTTTCTTTTAAATCAATCACTAATAGAGTGTCGTCGTGAAACGCTAGAACCTTGATTTCACAATTAATCTCACGTTGACTCATTTTAACTATTTTCTCAATACTATCCATATTTTTAACTACATTTTCCATAAAGATATTAATTAAATAACCATGGAAACATGAGACAACCCTATCTCAAACTTAGCCTACTTTAAACTACTCTTATTCTCTCATCTTCTTAATCCTAAGATATTCTCTACTGGTAATATAAAATTATTTAATTGCATTTAATTCCAGTCCGTTTACTTCATAATCTTCCATTACATCTCTACAACTCTTTACTTTGAAATATAATATAATATATATATATATCTTTCTATATATATAACTATATATATATATATATCTATATATAATATAAATATATATGTATATACATATATATATATATATATACCACTATCTGTGTATACGCTGCCCTATATAATATATATATATATATATATATATATATAATAATAATAATAACAATAATAATAATAATAATAATAATAATAATAATAATAACAATAATAATAATAATAAATAATAATAATTAATGGAATTATCTTTTTTCCTGATTTCTGAAATAATACTAATAATATGAAAAAATAATAATAATAATAATAATAATAATAATAATAATAATAATAATAATAATAATAATAATAATAATAATAATAATAATAATAATAATAATAATAATAATAATAATAATAATAATAATAATAATACGTGCTTTTGGCTTGTAGTGACCATACTAATTCCCATTTTTTTCGTATGAAACGATCAAATGAGAATCTAAAGAAAATTCACATTATGATTGTTATAAAATCTGGCGACAAAAAATCATTTGACTGCACTTTTAGCGACTTTCCATCTAGCAAAAAAGTCAAAGTTTAGCTACTTTCCATCCAGCATAAAACCCAAGCGTGATTGATTTCTATTTTTATCTAATGTTAAAATCTAAATAGTTCTCTATTCCATTTTTCTGCAACCATATAAATGGTTGCAGAGTACCGGTAATCAGCAACCATTAATAATACCAGTTTTTTTTCAGCAAGTCATTGTTCAAAATTTAAAATATTTTAAAGAATAACGATCAACCATTATGAACTTAAATAAAAACTCAAAATGCGTTTAAAGATTTATAATTTATGTATAAATAATTTCTAAATTATAAACTATATTTTATGGGTAAAGAAATATTTTCCAAAATAAATTGAATAAATAATGTGTTTCTATATATTTTGCTTAAAATTACTAAATATCAACCGAGTTGTTATATTAATTTCATGAATAAACTTTTGACGTAAATTTGATATAGACAAAGTTTTGAAAATTAATTTCAAAGTAGTAAATAATATTCCATATGGTTCGTCCTTTCAATAAAGCTCTCCATCCATCACTTATTTTTAAAGTGTCTTTCTCTCTCTATCTCTCTCTCTCTCTCTCTCTCTCTCTCTCTCTCTCTCTCTCTCTCTCTCTCTCTCTCTCTCTCTCTCTTACTTTCACTTTTTCTCTCTTTCTGCTTCATTGATTGCCTTTCAGTCTGTTGTTATCTAGCTATTTTGTATTGTAAATTTCTCTCTCTCTCTCTCTCTCTCTCTCTCTCTCTCTCTCTCTCTCTCTCTCTCTCTCTCTCTCTCTCTCTCCATTTCTCTCTCTCTCTTTTCATTTCTCTCTCTCTCTGCCTTTCAATCTGCTATCTATTTAAAATTTTAACTCTCTCTCTCTCTCTCTCTCTCTCTCTCTCTCTCTCTCTCTCTCTCTCCCAGATTGCCTTTCTGTCTGGTTCAGCTAGCTATTTTGTATGGTCTCTCTCTCTCTCTCTCTCTCTCTCTCTCTCTCTCTCTCTCTCTCTCTCTCTCTCTCTCTCTCTCTCTCTCTCTCTCTCTCTCTCTTCCTGATTTTCTTTCTGTTATCTAGCTATTATTATTGCTTATTTCTGATAGCATAACTTCCTTCTGATCTATTTTTCATCCTCCTTTAACATCATTCCTCAAAATTTCTCTCTAAAAACTTTTTTTCAATATGTCAATATATCTACGCAGCATATTTCTGTTAACAAATAGCTTTAAATATTTCTTTATTATTTCACCTATCAATCTTTTTTTTAAATTTTAGACACTCTATTGGTCTTCCTGTCTGTCAACTTTCTTGCCTGTCTGTCAACTTTCTTGCCTGTCTGTCAACTTTCTTTTGCCTGTTTGTTGGTTCTACAACGTCATTGGCAGTCAGGTGACTAATAAAATTTTCAAAAGTTCTGAATAAATACAGGAAATTTACAGCCTGCATATGTAAAGGCACTTTTGGAAAAATTAAAAAAAAGGATTGAAATCAAAGAAATTCGGCATAATTAAAGCAATGGAAAAAAGAATAATAAAAAATAAGAAAAAAAAAAAAAAAAAAAAAAAAAAAAAAAAAAAAAAAAAAAAAAAAAAAAAAAAAAAAAAAAATATTCATAAAATAGTTTAAAATTTTGAAAAAAAAAATAAATCTTATAAAATTTTGGAAATTTTTGTTTTAAAAAGAAATTTTCCTTTTTTTTTTTATTTGATTTAATATAAAAAGGTTTATACTTCATTTTCTTTATGACTATCAATATTGAAAGCAGACTGTGGCGTTGAAGACCTAAATGTGCATAATGATGATAAAAGAAGATATCATATACACAGAGCGCGTGCACACACTATTAATACATAAATAGCTCATACATCAATACTTGTTTAACTATACGTTCATAGTGCATATACCTATAATTGCATATGTACAGGATATAATATATATATATATATATATATATATATATATATATATATATATATATATATATATATATATATATACTATATATATATATATATATATATACCACCATATATATATCTTACATTATAATGTACCTACATGTACTATGAAGCGTATTATTGATACGCGGTAAAACGCACGCCAGCCAGTTGGTAGTATACCGTTCCAGTGCATATACTATATACGTATTATTACATATATACATGCATAAATATATTATTTATATACCTACATGAAGGACAAATCATTAAACATAGATATGTAGTTCAAACATAAAACAATTAACATAGCTGGTCACCAGTCCGTTACTCCGTTACTATTAAGAAGTTACTTTTCTTTAATAACGTAGTAAAGGCGATTCTTAATTTCTTTTTCCATAACGAAACGAAAGAACAATATCATTGTTACTTCTTCTGATCCATTACTTCGTACTTATTTGGTCCGTTACTACGTTACTCGTTACTTTGTTCTATTCTTCTGACTGCGGAGCAATCGTTGAGAGTATTATACTGTAGATTTGGATAGTGGAAATTCAAAGCGGTCAATCTACAAATTTGTCGCTAATATATATCCCCTATAAAGTTATATAACCTAAAAAGGGAGCAAAACTTATCAGGACTCATCATCACATCTACGACATGAGTGCGTAGAGATGATGAGTTTTGATAATTAACCGTCGTTCCTTTTGAAGATAAATATTTTAGAGGAAAATTATATTCGCAGCTAAATTTGTGGATGAATCCCTTTGGCTTTCCACTATCCAATTATATAAACACACACACATTAACATACATCACCATATATTATATAAGATATATATGAGCAGTTATATATATATATATATATATATATATATATTATATATATATATATATATATATATATATATATATAATATAAGGTATATATATATATATAAGTTGGTTATTATATATATATATATACATGTTATATAGCAGTATATTGAGCAGCAGTATATT
>JABUQX010071334.1:57500-60000 GCA_015478945.1 Trachelipus rathkii | reverse complement strand
TAATCATTTAATTAAAGCTGAAAAATAGATTAAATCAAAGGACGCCAAACAAAAAAAAGGTTAGATAATAGAGATTTGGCTCTAAAATCTTTTCCGCCTGACCACAATAATTAAAACACCAAAACACAGACACGGGGAACCATCTCGTGTGAAGTTATCCTTGATGGTGACAACTGAAACAAGTGTCAACTGAGTCATAATAATTAGGAACATTGGATGAAAGGAAACGATGATGCAACTGTAGTAGAAAAGCTGTGAATTGTGGGAAGTGGACTAGGACAATTAAATTATGGTGGATGTAAAAGGGACTATTCTTAGTGACGCTACTTGTCCTTAACTTGAGGGTATATTGCCATAACGACACAAACATTTTGCCATGAGTAATAGTGAAAACATTGATTTGTGCAACCTATCTAGAGGTATAGATTCTAAAAGTACAATGTATTCAGAATTGACAAGTCTTATGAGGAGTGATACGATGTGAGACGAATTGATAAAATGAGGAATGAAGTTGCTTAGGATGTTTAGTGTGAGCCAAAGGACGTAAAATGAGAGAATAAATTTCGAAATACGATTGAGCTGTTCTAGATAAGGAACCAGATCTGCTGGATGATTGCTTTGACGAGTGTAGCGAGATGAATAAAAGAGAGGAAGCATAAAGTTACATATATCCGTGATTATGTTAATAGCATATCATCGACTGAGCTGGATAACGAAGTGAAAGGATGGAAGAATTTAGATGGTAAACACACAGATAGACACAGAAGAGCTCACGATAGTATCATGAGAGTAGATAAATAAAATAGATGTAGATTATAAGAGTACGATGAGATCGAAAGAATAGAAGATAGATAATAGAGTAGATAGATAGATGAAATCTAAATAAACAAAGATGAGAATAAAAGAATAGATGAGAGTCTAGATAGATAACGAGTATGTACGTGATAGATAGATGAGTATATGATAGACAGATATGAGGTATATGTATTCAGAACCACTATGAGGTCCATATAGAGTGAGCATAGAAAGATACCAGATAAGATAGACTAAATTATAGACACAGTAGATAGATGCAACATAGATAAATAGATAGATAGAAGTAGATATTATAGATTCGACTCACAGGATATTCTAGATACATAGCATTGAAATCTATCAAAGGATAGATACTATTTAGATATATATAGAATAGAGTAGAATATATATACGATGCAATAGATAGATAGATAGATAGATAGCCATAACATAGAGAACGAGCTAGGTATTCGTACATCGCTAAATTATAAAAGCGAGACAACAGATGTAAGGAGCGCCTATCTTTCCACTTTCGTCATGTTCTTGCACTACTTTCTGTTTCCTGTTGTATGCTATGCACCAACCCAAGTCTTGGGAGCAGAAGGTGGGTGTGATATATAATATTATATGTAATATTATAATATAAATATAATATATTATATACTATAATATATATATATCATATAAAATTATAATATAATAATATAATATAATAAAAATAATAGTAATATATATATATATATATATATATAGATACTAAAGTGATATACTATAGATATCATCACATATATATACCATAGCCCACAACAATATTAATATTATATAGACAGAATATATAATATATATTTATATTATTTGGATATATTTATATATATATTTATAGATTATAAAAATTATATATAATATATCTAGATATAATAATAATAGAGTATTATAATATATATATATATATATTATGATATATATATAATTTATAATAAATATATATTAATATATATATATATATATATAATATATATATTATATAGATATATAGTTATATAGTATATATATATATAGTAATATAATATATATATATATATATATAGCGAGTATAGTAAACAACTACATGGCAACAACAATATATTTCAAGAAGGCTATTCCTGGACCAGTCGAAGAATATTTGACCTTTGATGATTTTGAAGATACCCTTTTGGATTTCGGAAGATAACAGAGAGGAAGACAAAGGATGTCACAATAAGAACAGATTTTCGTATTTGAGAGTGAGCAGAGATTGAGTGAGATTATGAGGGCGAGAGAAGAGAAATGAGAGAGAGCAGAGAGTGATAGTTTTCTAAGAATTAATGGTTTAATTAAATTATATATCAATTCAACAACACTCTCTAACATCGTAAATATCATTTTATCTTAGAGTGATATAAGAGATAAGCGTATAGCTAAGCTAAAGATAGTAAAGTAGACGAGATGAAGAGATAAAGAGAGTTCAATATCAGAACATATAAATATTTAAAATTTACTTTTCTAAAATAAATTAGATCATCACACTACAGAGAAGGGTAACTGCTCTCTCCCACATTCATGAATAATAGCGGGGAATCACAAATATAGAGGTGAATCTATAGACAATGAGCGAAAATACTATTATGAATTTGAGGCGAAATTTAATTCGAATCGCATATATTACAATTGAGTATTCGAAGTCCCC
>JABUQX010071334.1:42500-45000 GCA_015478945.1 Trachelipus rathkii | reverse complement strand
TTGAATGAGTCACAAAGATGGGTTTCCTGAATCTTAAAGACTTTTTAGTCTGATCGCCACAATTCCAGCAAACAACAGCATCTGTTCAACGGAGTTTTCTTGCACTAAATCGTATAAAACGTCCCCCAAAGCACGATGATTCAGGGCAGATGTCAAATTTGGCCTTACTTTCCATAAGAAACAGAACTTTTAATTAATTTATCAAATCATTTATTATCTGAAAAAATCCTAATAAACAAGTTCGCAGAGAAAAGGAAAAGAAGAATTGATCTTTTCAAGTAGCTATAGTTGGTGAGTACTTTACATACATTTGTATTCCATTTTCATATATATATATATATAATATATATATATATAAGAAATATATATATTATATATATAGATATATATATATAATATATATATTATTATATATAAAATAACATTATAATAGTTTGAAGCGTGCCTCCCCATGTTTTCGTTCACGAACGGCTAAAAAACTTGGATATTTATAATATATATTATATATATATATATATATATATATATATATATATATATATATATATATAATATATATATATATATATATATATAATATAATATATCAAGCACCATTGATATTACCAATTAAAAACATTGGTAGCTATATATATTATATATATATATATATATATTTCTCTCTATTTTTTAGCCTAATATACACAATACAAATAATAAATATTCAATCGAAAAAACCACCATGAAAAAAAAAATCCAACCAATGGAATAGCTTATAATCGCAATGCGATGGACTAAAAAAATGACATGAGAATATAACTATTATAAGCTCGCATCTTTTTAATAAACTTTGCCTGAAATGAAAAATGAAAGGACTGAACAATGATGTTTACATAGCATTTATTAAATTTGAATTTCATTACTTTATATTTTGTTTAATATTTATATAATATTTAATATTTTATTATAAAAATTTTAGAATATTTATTCTAATAAATATTTATTTTATAATATTTTATTAAATGTTAAATATTTGTAATTATTTTAATTTCTCCTCACTCCATTCAGAGAGTTAATTTAGCAATCCTCTCTTATTAATTAAATTCTTAAATACAGCTTATTTATTTATTTTTTTATTATTTATAAAATTCGCACCTCGCTGGCGTTACCCTATTCTAGGAGGGGAACTTCTCTATTTAATTTCTACCTAGGGTTCGGAAAGGGGATCGAACCCTAACCCTACTGAATCACTATAGTTGTAGTATCCGTGTTATGAGCTTTGCAAATCTGTCATTTATTTTAAATAGTGTGGCCGCACTCTTAGCGTATTTGGAAGAATGATTAAGCGAACTTCTCAATGATTGGCTGAACGTTTAGCCAATCATATTACATTTAGTTGAAATTCCATAAAATGAAATTTTTGTGCCTTTTCGATCAAAGTTTAAATAATTCAGGCATCATTAACTATTAGTGATTTGATTATTTTATAGATACACAGATATTAATGGACATAAATATATTTTTTTCTAAATTTGAGATGCTTCGAAAAAATTGAAAATAAAATTAACTTTTTTGTGTAACTCATAAAGGTAAACGGTAAAGGTCTTCCGGGGACTACTATCATACCCATTGCTTTGAAGTTCGTATTATGAAATAATTTCGATTTATTTTTTATATTTCATGAAAATATAATCTCATCATAAATTCTATGAAATGTTTTGCTCTTAAAAGGCAAGTGTTGATCAAATAAGTAATTTTTATATATTACGAAATTACATAAGTATTCCCAGAGTCGTTTATTGGCTTGTAAACAGCAGGTACTCTCACGAGTCATCTTGAATTATAGTCGACCTTAGATTATTACCAGTTCACCATTATGTAACGTCATTATTTAAAGCTTAATGGACATCAGTCATTCAGATGTCACTACTTAACTCGCCCTAATTTATTGGATAAAATATTATGGGTCCGCAGGAACGTAAATATATTTTTCAAAGCGAAAAGTTATTTTATTTCGACCGGATATGCTTTTAGCTTAAGATCTTTGCATTGAACTTGTATATGTATTCAAAGGCAGGTCCCATCATAAACGCAAACATATATTTTCTTGTAATAAAAAATAAATACATAAAAAATATGTTTTTCATTATAATACGAGTTTTAAATTTTGAACTGTATAAACAGTATAGAATTTGAAAGAGAGGGAAAGTGGTTGAAAGATATAGTAGATAGATAGGTAGAGAGAGGAAGATAGTGGAAGAAGAAGAGGAGAAAAATAGAAAGAGAGAGATAGAGTAAGAAATCAACAGACCGAGAGGAATATGATACAGACAGCAAATAAAGAACCAAATGAAATGTAATTAAAAAAAAGAGAAAGCCAATAACAACAAAAGAAAACTCAAAAGGCAAAAAAAGTTTTTCCTTATTTCAAAATGTAATTTGCATTTATCTTGAAACTAAAATAAAACTCGCAACATAAAGTAAGAATTTGTGAAGCTTCTCCCACTCTTAAAATATCTTC
>JABUQX010071334.1:30000-35000 GCA_015478945.1 Trachelipus rathkii | reverse complement strand
AATGCAAAATTCTGTTTATTAATATGTGTTTATTTATTTATAAACAGCAGACCGGTGAAAGAAGCAATGATGTGACTGTACAACTTTCCATAAAAGGGTCTTATATACACCCATATTGTAAAGGCACAATTATTGAATGCACTCCAGGAGTGCTTAGTTTTTCAAGACGAAATCATCATTACATCATATAAATCTAACTCTTGTAAATTGTCTAACGGCGACACTTTTGTCAGTGAGTTCGAAGATGCCAAGCAGGATGCCAAGTAACCCCAGTTGAGGTTCCTAGCTCCTTTTTTTAAGACAACTTAATACCTTATCATCTTATATACAGCTACCATTATATCATATATATACCTAATAGTGATATATTGAATAATATATACATACATATATATACTATATACAATACGTTAAATATAAAACACTATTTAATTTAATTTCTCGTCCTGCCGAATCATATCCTGTATATATATAATACTTAAAGTATATTATAATCATTATATTATACATACTATATAAACAATATTACGATAATTATTCAACTATACCTATACTTTATATACATTATGCTAAATATCATGATATAAACTATATAATATCATGCTCATATACTAGATAATATACATATACTATATAATATTACCGTACTATATACCTACTACTATATTCTATATATAATTATATAATAGTATAATAATAATACTATGCAGTATATATATCATATATACTATATATATATATAAATATACTATACTTACTATATTATACTAATTAATATATATATAATATAAGTATATACTTATATATATATATATATATATATATTAAATATATATATATAATATAATTTACTATATACTTTATATCCATAATATTATATATTATATTATACTAATATATATACTATTATATATATATCATATATATAATATATATAAATATATATACTATATATATATATGTACGTATACTATATATATATATACACTATATATATATACATATATATATTATATATATATAATACTCATATATATATATATTACATACTAATATACTTATATATACTTACATATATACATATATAAAATACATATATATATATTATATACCTCACTAATATATATACTATATATATATATAATTTTTATTACTTTATATACTATATATATATCATATATATATAAATGAGTATTAATATATATATAATATACTATATATATAATAATATATATACTATATAATACTTAATATATAATATACGTACATATATATATATAATATATATATATATATATACTTATACTTATATATAAGAGAGTAAGAGAAAGAGAGACAGTGAGATGTAGAAAAGCCCTTAATTTATTAAGTCAACTCGGAGAGCAAGTTCAAAAATAAACAACAATTTGAAAGTGGAAAAATTTTTAAAATGATAACTTTAAAAAAATAAAATTGTAACTATACTCGAATATATATATATATATATACGTAGATAAAATATACTATATATATATATATATTACTAATCGTATATTATAGCAATATATATACTACCTATATTAACATTCTCATATATAATTATTATTATTATATATATACCATATATATAATATATTCATATATAATATATATAATATATACATCATTATATACTATATCTAGACTATATATATAGTGTATATATATATATATATTATATATATATATAATATCACTATATACTCATATATATATGAATCTAAAAAGTAATGCTCCCAGATTTTTTAACAATGAAAATGTAATATATTTTAGCTATATGATATACATATATATAGTAATTCATTATATATTATATATATAATAGATACTATATATATATATAGTATATATATATATATAATTTATATATGATATTATATATATATATATATATATATATATTCAAAGATATTTGTGCAATAAACGCTAAAATTATTTGTATATTTATAAAGGTTCTAAGTGGGTTGAACCCTTACCTTGAGAGTGGGTAACCACTCATGGAGTACCATCGCAAGGTAAGGTTCAAAACCCCACGTGTAGGGACCAATTGACAATATATAATATATATATATAATCTCTATATAATATATATATATTACTCATTATATATTGGGTAGGTATTTTGTGGTTGCTGAAATTATATAATATATATACTCATAATATATATAATTATGATGTGTGTTTATGTTCGTATGTGTGTGTTCGGGGGAATTGCTTAGGGTTTCAATCTAACGAATGGAAAATATTTTTCTCGTTCTAGTTAAAAAGAGGAATCATTTAAAGAAGCTATTTCATAATATATATTAAAATTTTCGACTCTTTCAGATATACAAAATTCCTTCATGAAGCTTCAAATGGCTTCCACAATACGAACAACAATCGATAGCTTTTGCATCGGAGTATTCGATCTTTCTGAAAGAAAATGACTGTTTACTTGAATTCACAAGAAACATGATTATAGTTTCAGATGATTCTGTGAAACTCTTGAAACCTTTAGGGTTTACTTGAGGAATCGTGTTGACGCCCCTTACAATTTAAACAAAGTAATTTTATCACATATCTTTTGCTTAATCCTAAAATTAACTGAGGAGATCTAATGTGTTTTCCCTCATTTCTAAGAATCTCAATGAATTTGAAACGGAAGTTTGCCATTTGTACTTAGTTAAATTAATGTTATTTATACCTGACATCTTTTTAACGATGTTTTTTTTTAGCTAGTTAGCTGCAAATATACTTTGTCTTATATGGGATTCACATTCCTCTTCGTTTCATGTGCCCCGAAATGGAGAGCAACGAATATAATATATATATATATAAATAAAATAAAAAAAAATAAAAAAAAAAAAAAAAATAAATAATAAAACAAATATAAATAAAAAAAATTTATTATTATCATAATAAATAATAATAATATAATTATATAAATTATAATATAATAAATACTATATATACCGTAACTAATATATAGAGTCAACATATTATATATAGACATATACTATTTTATATAGTATATACTTTAATATATTATTAGTATATATTAACTATATATTATTATATATATATGTATTATATATATATATATATATATATACCTAATATATATATCATACTATATATACATCTAATATATATATATATTATACTATAATAATATATATATAAAATATAATATATATCATATATAAACTCATATTATCATATTAGGAATATATATATTATACTATTATATACAATATATCATAATATAGTATATTATTAATATATATATATATATATTATATATATTATATAATATATATACAGCGTTAATATATATATATATAATAGCCATCGGGAAGATTATGTTTCTTTATATCCCCGTTGCCCGAAAAATCTTAGCGATCAAACACTTCAACAAATCCTTTTATTATTATTATTTGCCTTTTAGTATACAGTAAACATTACGATGGTTCTTTTCGGAATAACCTCTTAAGTAAGTTTATTCTATCCACCAATATAGATATATATATTATATTATCATAAATACTTTATTGATTATATTATTATATATATATTTGGGACTACGTAAGCTAGACAGAGTAATATACATATATATATTATATATATACTAATATAGATAGTATATATATATATATATTATATATATATATTATATATAGTACTATATATATATATACATATGTACTATATACTATAGTATATACTATATATATACTCATTCATATAGTATATATACTATATATCATATATATATATATGGACATTTATTAAATGTGACTCCGTTTATACGGGGAAATTTTCGATAAGAAATACAACGAATTTCGGGTATTATTATTATTGCTGCAATTTTCTATTATATTACCGGTTTTGCATTTTTAATTTGTAAGAAATAACAAATATTATTATTATCATTATTATTATTATTATTATTATTATTATTATATTATGATTTTTCATATATTATTATTTATTCATTATTATTATTATTATTATATTATTATTATGTAATTATTATTACTATCAAATGGCTGATTCTTTAATAGTTTCATCTCCTTTTCTTAATTCATCAATGTTAATTCTTTTATCTTCGATTATTTCTCTAATTCACGAGTATTTTTATCTTAAAAAAAAACTCCCCCCCGACCCGCAGCTTGCGAGCGGGGCACCCCGCTCTGCGTGGGACGGGGGGGATGAATATAGAGGGGGGGGCCGAAGCCCCCACCCCTATTAAAACATTAAATATATAAAAATACTCAAGTTTAAAATTTATTATTGTCAAGATGTTTCTACAAACTTTACGTATACATTCATACAAATTTAAATGAAATAATACATACACGCCTTAAGCTACTCATTTTTATAAGGCTATACAGGTGTGAAGCACAAAAAAATTATATATCAATTCTTTTTAATTTTTTTTAGGCCTTGAATTTCAGAAATAAAAAAAAATAATAAATACAATAAAAAAATCAATGCAGTATTTACTAATGTATTTAACCTCGAATCAATGAAAATAACGTTACATTTTTAATTGATTTCGTTCCTGGAGTCAACATTCTTATACCACATAGCCAACCACAGACGCGGCAGGCCGACGCGACAGAACGACACCTCTCATCACCTCTACTGCGTAGCACCAGCCATCGTCTACACCGCCTCGACATAACATCCCGCCGTCCATGGCCTCCCCTGGTCCCGCTATACTATACTAATTTATTACAATATATATATATATATATACATCATATAGAATATATATATATATATATATATTTATAATAATCATACTATATATTATAATATAATCATTATATATATATATATTAATTTATCATTATATACTTACTATATATACTATATATATCAACACTACTCATATATATATATACTTATATATAATATATATATATAATATACTATATATATTAATATATATATATACTATATAATTATATATATCATATATATATATATATACAAAT
>JABUQX010071334.1:0-27500 GCA_015478945.1 Trachelipus rathkii | reverse complement strand
TATATACTATAACATAAATAATATATATAAATATACTATATATATATAGTACTATATATCATATATATATATATGATATCATAATACTATCATATTCAAGCAAATAATTATACTATATATATATATATATTACTATATATATATACTATATAACTTATATATATATAATACTATATATAATATATACTATATATACCATATATATAATATAATATAGTATATACTATACTTATATATACTATAATATTATAGCTAACTATATATATATATATACTATATACCTATTATCTATATATATATACAGTATATATATATATAATATATATATATATATATATATATATAATATATATTAAGATATATATATATATCAATATAATACTATATATATATAATATATATATATATATACAATATATATATACTGTATATTGATAATATTAATTATTAGATATATTATATTTAGATATAGATATATATCATAGCTACCTATATATATATATACATACTAATATTACTATATATAATCCCATTTACAGTACCTATTCGATCAAGTATTATAGTTATATATATACTTGCTCACTATCACTCTCAGCGCCTACTCATCACGAATCGTGATTCCGGAACAGACCTTGTTAGACCACACGATACATTGAGCGCTCAAACTGAATGTCAAGCTATGGGAATCTTTATTAATTAATCCTGACCGTCGTTTTAATCTATATCCTACCCAGTTTTACATTACTATATCATATATATAGACTAATCTTAAATATATATTATACTATATATCATATCAGTATATCCAGCTACACATATCTCTATAAATGTAAGCCAATATATAGATTATTAATTCTATATATAGTTATACCTCGCTATTATACGAAAGCTACAAGCAAACACCACCACTATATACTCATAATTATACGTATATACAGATATATATTACCACACTAACCGCTTTATAGTAATTTATATTTTGTGCTCTTATAGCCCACGTAATATATTATAGTAATTAAATATACATACCTGTCATATTAAACCTCAATTTATTACTAAAATCTTCGGTTCTATATATATATATATAGTATCATAAATCACAAGGACAAACTGCCGGACATACACCAATCACCACACACCCACACATCACCACTTTATATATATATACATCATATATATATATATATAATACTATATAACAATATAATATTATATATATATATATTTTCTTTATATATATACAGCTAGTGACGTCTTTGTTTAAAATCTTATATATGGTAAAAATGGTAACTGATAAAAAAATTAACCCAATAATAATACTTCAACCTTATACCAATCTATATTTAATTTACCATAAAAAAACAACTTAAAAACAGATTGAAGTATTATATAATAAAATAAAAATGATAATATTTAAAATGATAATTAAATATTAAATAAATATTTGATATAGCTACTTAAGACGAATCAATGTTACTGCATTTTACTCAATAACCATCATAAATAATTAAATTCTAACGTTTTAAGTATTACTTAATGTAATGTACTAAAATACCAGTAATTTTAATTCACACTGTATACTTTATATTGTTAACGCTGTTAATAAGCATAAATAGTGTTATTAATTTTACACAGTATATTATCAGTATATTACGCACATTCTCAGAAAATTTATACTATTGACTAACCAAAATAACCACATACTACCAACGCGAATTCTATTCTCAATGGTACCCGCCTATACAGTTGAATAAATACATGAATAAACATAAATCTAATGCGCGCAGCACACTTATAGGACACAAATAACTGATAAAATGCTAATGTTGGAAAATAAATTATAACACGTCTTGATATATAAGTAAATAAGTGGGCTAGATATTTAAAATGACTCTCAAATTATCGATTTAATTAACTTTATAAGACTATCGAGTAATCCTAACATAATTATGTTAATCGAGCACTGACGAATTCGGTCTCGAGATTTAATATGTAACTCACTCACAATTTCATTTATATATATAGATTAATAATTGTAATCCAGAAATAAAAGATACACTAAATATGTAAGACTCCTTATGATAATAACAATAAAAAATAAAAAAAAAAAAATACCAAACCCATAATATATATAACCAAATCTAAAACGTACAATAAAAAAATCAAGAAAAACACATACATAAGACACTAACAGTAATATCTTTCTCACGGAAGTGGTGGTCTAAATCAATAAACTATTAACAAATGAAGGATGTGAGCAACGTGTTGCAAAAATTGTGGGACCTATAAATATTTTAGGTACATTATCCACTATGAAACTACTAGATTTTTTATTGTGATAGTCTTACTTAAACTGCGGACATAATATAGGCATTCGCAACTGCAATTCCACCAACCTTTTTAAAAATAACTATCATAATTGCAATTCCTCAATTTATTTTTTGGTAGATTCCGCACCCTAATTGCCTGAAATTGACCCGGACTTAAATTATGACGGTAGAACGTCCCCAACCCTTACTGAGTAATTATATAATTATATATTAAATATATATAATATGATATATATATATTAATATATAACTATACATACCGATATTTCTTTTCTAATATAATATATATAGATATATATAATAATAAATTGTATATATAAATATTCCAATATATAAAATACCATATATGATAATACTATATATTATAATAACTTATATATTATATAAAATAAAAATAGTTATATTAACTACTATACATAAATATCTATTCTTAACTCATTAACCTTACTCATATAATCTAAGTCACGAGTGAGTGTGACGATAACTTAATGATACTATCTAATCCTATACATACATTACTACTATTATATAATACCTATAACCTATATATAGCAGTTCTATGTACACTCCCGATTCTAGATTGGTTTACTATCCTATTTTTTATAATGCTCACTATAGTGATATAGTATTTACAGTGCAAACTATGATCCGAGCATCAACCGTTGACAACTATAAAAAACTTGTGACAACATTCTGAGACATCTTTTTGTGAAAAAACTGACCTCAGTACGAAGCCAATCAATCGTGTACATGGAGGATGAAACTATGAGAATAGAAATTATATAACACACTTAAATGACGCGAGACTTTATATAATACAATTAAAATTAGCATACTTCAGATAAATAGAATTGAAAGAGCCAAAGATACGAACTACATACCAAGTAATTACTGTGATATGATATCAATATAGAAAATGTATTAGAAAATAAATGCTCTCCGTTACGCTCGCTGTCCCCATACTTGACTGCTATCCTCATGATCCATGTGAGACGTCACACTTCCACACTATTACTATTAATTTTTCACGTACAATATTAATCAGACAAGAATAATATCACCGCAGCACACCCCTACTCGCCCTGCACACCACACCTAGAGCCGCACCACGACACACACCACGACGAGCCAACAGCACCACCCGAGCGCACTCACACACCCACCACCACCTATGACTAGATTAACTAGAGAAACCTCGATAAAATTTTAGTCTCTATCGCATGAATTCGACCAGGCCCCTGACCTTGCAATAAAGCCTTCTCCGGCGACTCGTTCTAAGTCTAGCGGTAAATACCAGAGAGCGGATGACGTAAATTTTGAACTTTCTTCCAATCCATTTTTAATTTAACTTCCAGTAATAAATTTTATTTTTTATTCTCTGAATATTAATATAATGACCATAATTTATTTTATAAGTGTTCCCTACTCATACGAGTACTTGAATAGATTAGTTTTCTGATGATTTATTATTATATTATTGATGCCCTAAAAATATTGTTTTAAAAATATATTTCAACCAACTTTATAGAAAACTTTAAATCGAATCTATATATAAATTATTTTTTGGTAAATATAATTCCTTAATAAATAAAATTACTTAATCTTTTCCTATCATTTATTCCTTAGTCTTAGCAATTAGACTCACAACCCTTAGTTACGCTCACCATGAAACTTCAAAAAACTTCCTTTAACTTATACTAGTTATTTTTGATAGACATAGTGTTTTTTTTTTAGAATACAAGGGGGTCACACTAATAATTTACTGGCAGACTGGCTAACATATAATAATTTACTCATATAATACTATCATATACTACTATCTATAATAATACCTATTAGTATGTAACGCTCATCTAATATTAAATATCATATGCTACCTCAAATAAATGCTTTAGCTACATACTATATTAATTTAACATTATTATATAGATAGCTATATTATATATAACATTTATAATTAATAATAGTATCATATATCATAGTGCATTTTGTACTAAAAATCATATTTAATACATATAATTTACATTAATATATAATATATCATACTAAATTTAAATCTAATTTACTATAATTAATTAATACTTATAATCATCTCTATAGTATTAATATAGCTATAGTATTAAATTAATTTTCTTATCATATCATATATATATTAAGCGTCTCGTGGAGCCTTAGGTGACTTTGTGTCAATACCTGTAGGCTACTCAAATGGCATCGGCTCCTGCTCAGGAGTATTCTCAGTCTCCGACCACTTCTGATTATTCTGGAAATTTTTTTCATAATTATAGAATATAAAATTTTCAATACGGTAATACGTATACTCCTCTTATAAAATTGTTTCCGTTCAACTATTGCTAACAATGATTTCGTGTCATTAATATTTAATATGCCCACATACCAGAGTCACACAAAAACGTATTAAAATATAAATAATAAATAATCTTCTATATTTTTTATTACTCTTTCTTTATTATGTTTTCAAACAGAATTTACATTGCAAAGATAATAATGTGTTTCTGTGTTAAATTATAATTCACCAAAGTGTAAAAAGCTCCTAAGGTCTACAGAAGGTTTCAAATGGCTCTATCAAGGCAATCACCCAGCAGTTGTGCATGAGACGTTCTAGATCAAGCTACCAGATTGAAATACCGATGCTCAGGCTAGGCGTCTATGGTTTTTTACCACCTTAATATTTAGAATCAGCGTGGTGCCGGAAATTCGACGATAGTTAGTATGGTATAACTGGCGTTATGTCATGGTTAGCGAAATTCACCTATATTCATACTAAATCTATGGCGCTCGTTTACTCTTATTCTAAATTTTGCGGCCTATACAACTATCGAAATATCTCGTCTCCGAGAGGGTGGATCTATAATGTCTCTGTCGTCCGGATATATTCAAATCTTTTGTGACTGTTTTTGACTTAAAATATAACTAGAAACTTTGTTATTATATATCTAATCAATCTCTTTTTTGCATACACCTAAATAATTGAGTCTAAATTATAAATCATCAATATATTTAAATTCTAATATACTAAACAATTTTCTTAAAATTAAGATAAATAAACCTTTACTATATACTATACATACATATAGTATAGCTCGGATACTCCGACCATACCTTTCAACCCTCGATTTAGTATGGGTACCCTAAAAATTATTATCTATGATACATATCTATTTTTATTGATAAATAATTTCATTACTTCCACCATTAATTTAATAAAATTTCTATTAATTATTTCTAACTGTATTTTTTTTTAATCATCGAAATATACTTTAAATTCAATATAAAGTACTATGTCTAACGTTACTTAATATGCCTAGTAATATTGTACAGGTTGCAGTTAATAGCGGGTATTCAAACACGAAAAAGTAGTATTTATTCAAAAATCCATCTCGACTTGTATTACATACATGACTTCTAATGACACAAGAATCACCTCTCGCAAAACTATAGCTTAGATTAATAAAAAATTAGCTCAAAAATTACGCTGTTTTTTTAAACAGGACGTAATCCACTTACTGTACTGATATTTTGACAATCAAGTATAATTAAATTCTCCTCAAACGATTGTCTAAAATGGATTCAATCCAAATTCAAAGCATGAGTACAGTTTGTAAGCTAGAACACAGATTCTCATCTTGTGTATAATTACACAAAAAAACCTCTATCAAATTTTTATATCTCTAAACGTGTAATGGGTTCTGAAGCGCGAAGAAATATTTGTGAAAACATATGAGGAAAAGTCACAAATTTTAGGGGTAGATCGCACTCATAGACTTAACCCACTATTGTCATAAAACTGATTTAATGATTGAGGTTTATGAACAAAAAATTACGAGCCTTTATTATTACTTCTTTACATGAGCGCACACGGATTTAAAAAAGCATCATAATAAACACTAAGCACCCGTTTCATATACTGGATCACACTACATAAATCGAATATATATCGCCCCAGTAAATCCACATGCTCAATAAACTTTTACTCGCCCCGAATTCTTATCATCTATCAATATTTTCAAAATTAAATTAATATCAAATGAGTTTAAACATAAAACTCCATTTATCAAATATGTGTAGCAATCATTACTTACTTATAAGAACGATTTTACTACACTCAATTCATACCAATATTAATTATTTTATTTTTTATAATAAACTAATTATAAAATCATTCATTCTTAGTAATATAATTAAAGCTACATAAATCTAAAAAATCAAAATAACTTTGTCCAGTATCTAATACTACTATAACGACAATGATAGCAATACAAGAGTTAAAATTTTTTATTATATTACCCCCTAATATATCATAGGTTATGTGTATAAATGATTTTTATAGTCATAACCATTACACGACTACACTCACCCTATCGGCTATTAAGTATAATATAATACACAGTTAGCTGCCGGATCAATCCCGGGTATCTACCTGATCTAGACCTATGATTAATACTCCGACCATACGTAGCCTTAAATATTTAAATATATATCATCCAGTATTACATAGACCCGTGAGCAATATAGTATCCTCAGTATATTAACTTCCGAGTACTCAGCCTATCTGATATAAATTACTCACTAAGAAGCATAATCCTCACAGTGATCATCCGGCTAATTGTCAATTAGAAATTACGGTATATACTCATATATAAAGTGACTCACTCTACTATATAATATATATATCATTATATAATACTAATATAATATACATATTATAAATACTATACATAATTAGGATATAATAACTATTATATATATATAGTACTAATAGATTATATGTATAATAATATAATCTATAAATTATATATAATATAATATATATATATAATACTTAATAATAATATATATATTATTAGTATATTAATATATAATCTCTATTAATATATATAATTATATATATATAAATATATTAATTATATATATATTAATAATTACTAATTATATTATTATAAATATATAGTAATTATATTAATGATATATTCATCATCATTGATAGTTAGTGCAAAGGTCGATATCATAAAGGCTATATCTCACTCAAATATATCCACCTGTGAGTAGACTTGTAGTATGTAATACTATTAGGGAAATACCAATACTAGTATCATCAATATATCAGAGCTAATTAACTAAGTAGCGTTGATATAATATTTAAAAAGTAGTGACCGACGAATGCCCAATAAAACCTCAAATCATAATATATCACCCATGGGCGTTTAATACTCTAATTGCTGACAATGAAAGCATGAAATTTAAATTGAATTCTAAAACACAAGCAGCAGTTTTTCTGCATTTTATTCTGCTTTCAATTGAATAGTTCCACAGTATTGTCTCCAACAAGTGATTATCAAATTGCACTTGGTATCGGTCCAGCAACCATAGATAGTATATAAATTGAATATAAAAAAAAAAGATAAGTTTCAGTAAGTATATTATCATACTATATATTAATTACAATCGCTATTATTACTATCTTGATACTCTTTCAATGTCAAATTCACATCGAACTATCTTTAAAACTGCGATAAATATATAACTATCGTGTTTATATAACTACTAAACAATTAAAATAGTGTTAAAAATATATATGGATACAAACAATATAACGCCTCAGCTGAGGAAAAAAGAGGACCACACACGACAATAGCGATTATACTACGCGTAACACGTCACTATACTAATATTATAGTACTTGTAGCTGCGTTAGTGATATACGTCGAGTACGGTATAATTAGGGCGACTTATATGAACCGCCTGGAGTACCTACTAGTCAAGAGTATAATAAATATATACGTATTTTACAATCAAGTACACTATACGTCTATATACTATACTGTATGATTATATAATGTAATCGAGAAAAAGATTATATGACTAAACTAATAAAGTACATGAGTCTATGTAATTTCATTAAAATATAATAAATTATATAACAGCTTATATATATAGTACTAATATGAACTATATACTATATACTATATACTAAATATATATTAATATTAATATATTACTATGATATATTCATATAAACTCACTTAACTATAATTATGATATATAAGTATACTGATAATGACTATTAATATATTTAATATATTATTAATACTAATAGTATAACTTAATTATAATATATATAGTACTTATATTAATATAATATTATATATATACTTATATATGAACAGATCTTATAACATATAATATATATATATATTAACTATATATAGTATACTAAGTGATGTAATTTCAAAAACTATCTATCTTCAGAACAAGACTCGGAATGGTGATAGAGCCAGAACGATAACCCAGGAAAATATTTCCATTTGTTGAAGTTTATGGTTTTATAGCAATGAACGACTGAGCTTCCTTACTGATGTATGCACATAATATATACTAATACTATATATTAGTATTAGTACGAGAGAGATCCAAGCTATCTGATTATATGTTTGAAACGCTAGTCAGTCATATCCCTTATCGTAAACCGAGAAGTTGTCTGGGTTATACCTATACTATATAGAGTAATATTCATCAAATGTCTATGCTCGGCTATATGACTATACGCTCGTATAATCTCAGCTCCTCTAAATTACATCTTCAGTATATGATATCTACTCTGAGATATGGGTTACTTCTAGAATTAAATCTACAGGCTAAGATATGTACGTATACCTCACATCGACTATGCTATACTGCGTACCACTTAACTCGTATACTTAAATACATTTTTAGACACCACTACACATCGTCACCCGCTACCCTCATCTGCGCTTCCAATGGATCATATATATATAATACCCTACTAGTATCAGTCCTAGTACTGATCTCCACTATAATATCGCGCTGACACTATGTCATAACCTGCTACTGACCTATGACTATGCTCATACTAAGTTACGTATGGTATACAACATTCAAAGTAGCACATTTTTGCAGTTAAATCACAACAACGCCTATGTTAATTTACCGCACCTTATAACTACTACCTTAGGTATAGATATTATATTAAAGATCAACACAATAATGCAATGGCTTATTATATATCAGCCCTTATGTTAATTGACATATCATCGCTTTACTCACTACATAAGCTTGTACTATATATATAGAACTTCAGCACTTAGATCCACCAGCCTCGGAAAAATCTACATGCACTGTAGAAGTCGCTTCACAGGATCGCTCTGCCCTATGGTACCCTGTGATTTACATCATATGACACTCGACCCCATGTGTCACCGACCCGCCAAGCCGCTCTACGCAGCCGCATGCCCATTGCCTGCTCCGGAACTCTATAGCCCTGATAACATGACCCTCCACATGTTATATCATGAGATATCACTTTTGAATCCAATAAACGCTATATACTTATAGATAATAATATCGCTAATCATCACGAAAAATTTACCACAGGTCACCTCTCCCTCTACTATATAGTTAATCGTACATGCTACTAACCACTTGATATTAATCTTGCAAAATATATTACACTATATAATGATATACTCAATTACATAATCAATAGTAAAATTGTTAATAAGAACAAATGGAAGAGAAAACGAAGGAGATAGACTAGATAGATGATAAAAATAGAGAAATATAGAGTAGATAGATAGATTAGGCGCATCTTTCCGAGTCTTGTGAATCTTTCTAGTTTCTAAATATGAGCTAAGGCTGACACACTAGATATAAAAATAGATGCGATTTAACATCTTAACAATAATAACGCTATACTGCTCACATACAAGCCAATAATGATTAAACATTATGAGACTAACAGTAAATACTCAACAACCCCCTCAATATAGTGTGTCCATAATTTCTTTTAACATACCAATTGGTGTAACACGAAGATCCATAGTACCCCTTAATGTCATATTCTCTAAGTCGCCCTATAGCCCTCGACCACCTATTTTGAGCGACAAACAATCTTATATTTAACGACTTTCGAGAAGAACTGTAGTCCCTATAGATCAAACCTTACTTAAATTCCAGTCCAACTAAATTAATAACCCGTCTTACCAACCTATTTAGTAAAAAACGTGAGTTTTTTTTTTTCAGCAAAATTCCCTTAACAAAATTCATCAAACATAAACATACTACAAATTAACATAAACAAATTACATATTAAAATGTTCCCCATCAATTCGTCTATACATAAGTTGTCTATCCGGTCGTTTATGATGCCTAGACCATATCACTGACGCTTAGAACTACATCTGGTTCGCACGATAGCAAAATTTTAAACTTTTTACGCATAATCCACTACCAATTAAATGATAACCTCGAACATGATCTAAATTTACTACTTAAGATATAATGAATTTACATAACTTAAGCGATATAAAACGTACCTGACTACTCTCATCTCGAAGACATTAATCTCACCCAATCTTTTCTTTTATAAACCACTGTGAAAACCTACTTATCTAAATAATCTGTATAATCTTAAAAACCCCAATTATAAATTTTAATATTTTATTCCGTATATCTCTAATAATATATAGTAACTGTGTATCAATATATTAGAATGATACCATTATATCAGTAAATTAAGCTTATATCATCAACATAGAGAAAGTAAATAGAAACAGAATGTGTACAAATTATCAATCAAAGTAAGAACATATAATAAACAATCTTAATGTAATCGATGTATTACCAGAATCTTCCTATAGAGCGAGAGTCACCAGTCGACCCAATACCACTAGAAACAATTTATTGATTTTAGCCTCTGACTAAAATTAAACATCAGAATGTTTTCTGTGTAACTACCAATATTTATTATAATTAAAATAATGTTTTAATACCAATCAAAACTATATATATATAGGAGAGCAGTATTATTATAAATATAGAGCTTAAATTTACTGTGAAAAAAGTCTTTATAGAAAATGATCTTTTATCTATAATAAAAAAAATAATATTAAACTAGTATATATACTATATATACTATACTATAACTATACTATACTACAACTATATAGCCAAAAAAATTGACAAAATCTATTTATTATATTTTATTTTTATATTTCATATATTGTAGTCCAGTACGCAACATTTTATTTAATTCTATTCACACATATTTTTAACCTAATTCTATCTCTGATTTTGTAGTTAACTCTATTAGCAAAGAAAATGCGCATTTGCACTGCTAGCTGTGTACATTTAACAATTTATATATTTCAAGCCACCAATTCTAAACACTTGGATTACATTTAGTCTGTATCATTCTAGAGAGCTAATATTGTGTAAACACTATTTGCTCCTATGAGCGCGGCGCCAGCGCGCACAAAACTATAGTAAAATACATGGAAGAATACATAACAGCAGCTAGACATCTTATCATAATATCGGCTTCCCTAAAACATTATCGCCCACGAAACAACAACTTTTACTATTTTCTATATACTACTCTTTAATATATATATACTCAATATCATATTTTATCTCAAGACATTAAAAACTATATTAAAACTATCAAAATAGAACAGGCATTTGAACCGGAGCATACTGTAGTCAGCTACATCCCTATCCAATTCACCGCTCACCTACTTTACTAGTACTATATAATTATACACTCTATAATTTTAATAGTATTATTACTATATTCATATACTTCTATTGCACTAGTAACAAAACTTCCTTCCTTGGCTCTAACCACCATTTTCCTTATCATCTCTTCATGTATTTGATATCGACTATTTTTAAACTTACATTGAGAGCAACTTAAGTAAATTTTCTTGATATAAATTATTATAATACATACATAATAAAATAATATATTAGTACATAGTTATTATAATAGTAATATCATTAATTAGGACATTTTAAATATACCTAACTTATTATAATATTGAAATGTTTAATTATATGTACATCCACCGTGTCAAAGATAGCACCGAATAAGCGATATAGAAGCAAAATATATTTTACATTCGAAAATGTTCCATATAAGAAATGCCGCAAATAAAATAAATATGTAGTTGAACCTAAATAATATATCACTAATCAATCCTATTCTAATCTAAATAAAGTTCTTTCAAAATCTAAAAAAGATACAGTGGCCTACTGAAATTGATGATTAAATATTAGTAGGATTACTCGAATTCCATTGCTTTGCCTTATCATCTATATCAAGTATAATGACATAACTTTGATTACTCATTTAATTTTAAAGATAACTTTCCATATCATAAATACTAAACTAATCTAATTATAAAGACTAGTAGGCATACATCTATCACCAGTCTTATAATAAACCTATATAAATTATTCGGGTAATATCACAACCAATATTCGTTCCATTCTCCATTAAATTGGCGCTTACCGAGACCTTTTAATAAGCTATCGCAAAGGAATATGGATTGTTACATGCTTACATACATTCATGAATTTCCTGCAATATAAATTCATACCAATTTTACGTGGTTGCCAAACTTGAAATGGTGTAAGAGAATCCCATCTGGCCTAAACGTTGGATTCATCTTCAATTATTATTTCTCTTCACATTCCCAGCAGCAGCTGCAATAATTCATAAACTTCTGTCCAGATGAGCTTCTTTTAAAAAAGCATTCTTATTGTAAGCATTGCAATTCATGTTAAGATTTCCGCTTCTTCAAGAATAAATCTCGCTATATTTAAACAAGAGAATAGGTCTCATGGTCAGGTCATTCCAGGAATATATTGTCCGTTAAAACTTATTTTTACGACCATATTCAAAAAAATTTCTTTAATTTTTACTATTTAAACTTTTTTGCAAATTCATTCCAAGATGTCAACATTTACATTTTGTAAACCTAAATCGCTCGTGATTTACACATTTTGTCAAATTTCGTACCCTGTTTTTCTTGTCTTTTCTTGTGTCAATCTGCTTCCTAAAATGCCCAATTTGCCACATATACAAGATTTCCCGTTGATTTTTCATTCCATCAAATTCCCTGAATGTAAATCCTGCTCTGACATTTTTTAGAAGACGTACAGCACTATTTTTCCGCTTATTGCTGCTGTTAGAGAATTTTAAATAGATTTTTATTGCCGAAGGTCATGCTTATCTGAATTAAATGTGCTTATATATAAGCAAGATACGAAGGGAGAAATCTGACTCCTTTTGCAAAAAAAAATATTTTTCAGCACAATCAGCAAACAACTTTACATAGCAGCATTTAATTGAACCGGTTGGTAATGTATGCAGGCTACTTATGATAAACTACTTTATTATTCTCACAATCTAAAAATTGATTACACTCTTCAATTTTTAGTTTACATGACATAAGAAAATGATCATACAAACTATGATCATATAAAATATCTACTCCATCAAAAATATCTTTTAAGTTCCCTAAATACAATACATGATCTAACTAAGACGTCGTATTATTTGCCAGAGACAAATAAGCAAATGAGTCACCAGGTAAATTATTATCAGCTATATATAAATTATTTCTTTCGATAAAATCATAAATCATTCGATTCATCGAAATTTGTATTAAAATCTCCCTTAACAATTAAAGAATCACGTTCCGTACTTTTCCCTACTGCTTCCACTTCTGTAAAAGAGTTAATATATTCCATAATTCTAACGATCATTTTTTAAGCAGGGTAAATAGACGTTTAAAATCTTAAACCTGTTAAAATTTATATTTAAACTATACCAATCATATAATCACTATATAGTACTGGTTTAACCAATCCTCATAGCTCTTTCTTCCATAAAATATACATTCCCTTCTTCGGTCTCCCTTCATAAATTACGTTTGTAACTTCATTTTGAACAAATATTACATTCTTCCATTTGTTAGATAAATTTTCTATTATATAAACATCTTTTCAATCAACATTATCTCTTGTAATAATACAACATAATGATTAGTCATATGTTTTTTTAACAACTTCAGAATTGCTCCTAAATGAATTTTAATTATAAGTAGCAATCTTTAATCCAGTAAACGAAGAGTTTATCATTCTTTTTTATTTTTAGTAAAGAGCTTTCTACATATTATGCCTTCAGGCCAAAAGTCTTCATTTAATAACTTAGCTCTATTTTTCAATCCTACAGTAATTCTAAAATATTTAGAATAAGGATTCCAACAATTTAATTCTCCGATTTTTAACAATTCAACATTTAGATTATTCTTTATATATTCTTTTATATGATCATCCATTGAGAATAAAACGGAGAATAGATGTGATTATTATGAGATCTATAATGGAAAAAGACTAATTTACATGTTGCCCGCCTAAGTGAAAGATAAAAAAAACAAAGTTTGACACGCCCCTCCAAGACCATCCTCAACAGTTTGATCACAGCGACCGATATACAAATCTAAAATTGACTTAGTACCTCTCAAATTATCAGAAGGGTTCAAATTTTTATCACCATATATAATATTCTTAAATTTTTTACGGGATCTTACCAATGGGAAACTCTTATCTTCGTTATTTTCTCTATTAAACTCTATTTCATTCTTATTATTTTTCAAATTTATCTTGTCATTAGCATAACTTATTTTTTTTACTAATTTTAATCCCTTTCTTATCTTGATTAGAAAAAATACCTGCCCAGCTTAATATACAATGATTGTATGCATTTTCAGTTATTTGTTTATAACTAATTTCAGCCAATTCATGACTCTCCTCTATCTGAAAAGCTATCTGAAGGAGCTGTCGGCATCGGCAAATTATGACTATGCAACTCATATCCCACTCTATCGTCCACATAATTAAACGTTTTCTTTAATATACTTCTATTACCTTTCCTAATTTCATTTTTAATTTCAAATATATTTCCTTTAACACTTATCATACCTGATGTAACTTTTTTTTTTAAATTTGTTTATGTTCTTTAAGTTGCGTAAACTCTTCTCTTAGTTTTGCTATCTTCAATTAGGTTGATAAGTCCTTCACTTATAATTTCAAGTCGCTAGTCGGTGGAAGTGTCATATAGGACTCAGCTCCAAATTTGGGTAAAATTTTACTCTTCTGCTTAGCTATTCCAAAAAGATCAGCAACATCCTGCATATCGCCGTCTTTGCAGTCCGCTGAGTCAGTGGTAAGTCATGTCTAAAGTAACATGAAATACTAATAGCTTAAGCAGCACATGCTTATTGGTGTTTCCAACAGAAAAGCTAGCCATTACTTTATTGAACATATATGTGCACCTTTAATCCGATGCGCTACCGTACCCATTTTCCCAAAATACCAAGAACGCCATTCTAAATCAACACTCCTCGATGCATTATCGCGCCTCTTAGGTCTATTACATCCTGATACCCCCCTAATTCCTATATAAACTCTGCACTGTACTATACTTGCTCACCTAATATACTAATATATAACTATATTATACCTTCCTACTAATAATCAGTCAGATTTGAAATTATCTCTTATGTACCTCTCAGAATCTTTAGCAACAACATGAGTTGTGCATGGTTTTATGCAAGGGGTTAGTTACCAACGTAATAAATATTTTATATTAATTCTTTCAAGATTCAAGTCGCATGGCTTCTTATTCGGGAGTGAGAAATGTCGTGATAAATAGCAAAAATTAAAATTAAGATTAAAATAGATAGAAATGAAAATGGTGCAGGAAAATTAATATCTTTCGAAATGTATTTATAGATAAATGAGAATGTGCAGATTGAAAACAAAAATATTTTACTTCTATATGTTTTGAAACATATTATAAAACAAACACGAGTTTCTGTTTGAGAACTTAACCAAAAACCATGAAATTCTGAATCAAAATTAGAAAATATGTTAAGGCTTGGTTGATTAGAATTAAGATTAAAATAAGAGAACAGTAATTACTGTTTAAAAATACTGACCTTAAAATTGAAGTAAATATTTTTTTCAAATAGCAACAATGAAGAGACTTTTTATTAGACTTTTTTATCTGTATTAATTATTGAGGGCTCGATGGAATCACGATCTCATCTCGTATTCAGTCATTACTGCATAGATAGATAGATAGAAGTAACATAAGAAACATTATTTAGATAGATACAATAAGCCTTGATACATATTAACTACAAAATTCATCATTAAACAATTTTAGTATATCAGTAATTATAAAAGCTAAGAAAGATATTAAGATATATATAGGATAGATAGATAGATATAGTAATATAGATATAGTAATAGACTTAAGAATAGTATAGTAATTAGATAGATTAATAGATTATACGATTAGATCAATCAAGATAGATTAGATAGTAAATAGGGATAGCATAGTTATAGATAGATCAGACATTTAAAAACGTTAATACGCTTTGAAGAATGTCGATATATTAACATATGAAAATATATATAGAATTAAACAACAAATAGAAGTATATATAGACTAGGAGATAGATAGATAGGGATAGATAAATAGATAGATAGATAGAAGAAGAGATAGATGGGATCAAGATAGATAGATAGAATAGACATAGAGATAGAGTAGATAGAGGAGATAAGAGAGAGATACCAGAGAACTCGACGAATTTGAGACTCTTTGGCCGAGAGGAGAAACCAGAAACTCCGAACGGGAGCAATACCAACTTGCCGCGACAATTTCCCCGATGTACGACCTGGAGATTAAAGTCGAACGAACAGTTGGAAAAAAAAGAGAACGAGAGAGAGAGAGCTTTGGAGAGAGATGAAGAGGTGATAGCAGGAGAAGGATGCGGACGAGGACTGGTAGGATCTCGAGATTAGAGTGCTCACTCGGAGATATAGGAGTGGACTGCACTCGTGCTGTGTACATTGTAATGATTGAGCCTAGTGCTTAAGCCAAGCGGTCAGAGAGATTGGGACCGAGAAAAGCAATGATAGTCCTCTATTGAAAGACGAGTCGCGCGGGAAATCTCCTCCTCATAAGGAGAGCAAGAATACTCGACTTGAAGTTACACAGAAAGAGCACATGTCCATTGTCGACTATGGCGAGCAGAATAAGAGCCGACTGGACTGCGAGACCCGGAGCACGACATGACGGAAAGATGACGACCCGAGTATCGTTGGAGCCTGAACGAGAGAGAGAGGTGTATAATCGAGTGTAAAGTTTCTGAAGCTCAGTACGAGTGGTTATGCAATGAGAAACAGAGAAGAATATCTTAAACCTATAAACAGAGCTTGAGTACAATATCACCTCTTACTCCTCTAATATCAAAAGCACATAAAGTTTATCTGCACAATTCTCCTCAAACGAGAGTAACAAAATACAAATGTTGTGCACCCACACCCTCGCCTCATATAAGAGATCAAATAACAATCCAAGTTACACTTCAAGATGATTTTTGCGATCCATATGCAAAAACATACTGTTGTCCGCCGTAGTATAGAGCAAAGCACAATCTTGGGAGCTGGAAACGTCTCCCTCGGAGATTTCCAAACCAAGTTTTTTCCAAAATATCGAATGAGAATTTTTCTCTCTTTTATCGAAAAAGAGTAATTCTGTATTTTCTTCATTTATTCTTAATTTATAATTCGATAACATATTTTAAAAACATTTCAACTGTGGTTTGTAAAATAGTAAAAGTTATATCCAAATATCAATATTATTCGATGTGACATTTCTTAGAGGGATGACTTTTTTTTATTAATACTATGATTTAGAGTAAAATTCTTCACTAATAAAATATATGTGTTATTAACGTATAATATGCAATTTATTATATATGATATCTTTACAGAATATTAATCTGAAAATGTCAAGTGTTATCACACAGAGTCTTCTGTGAGTCGAAACTATTCGAAGAAGTATTATGTTGCTGGAGTGGTGTAAATTCATGGGTCCGAAGTCATCATGACCATCATATATATAAATGCACTCGGATTGTAAGACATAACAACGTATCCGTTTTGTATTTATCCGAACAAACGAAATCTTTGCCGCGAAATAGACGTACTAGCCACATGTCATTTCATGCTTACCAACGCAAAAGATATGTAACACTTAGTCCAATGCAGTTGATTATGCTATGCTTATGAGTGAGTTGTATATAAACTCACTTCTAAATTGGAAATAATTTCAGCCAATTCATGGATTCTTGTCCAGCAAATTATCTGACTATAGCCAAAGGCGTATCTAGAATGGAGCGTTATTCTCGCCCCACTCACGTGACAGAGATCATGAATGAAGCTAATGCTAAACTCATATCCCTGATCAATCTGATCGATTCACTACGATATAATTAAGCAGTTTTCTCGTATGAAAAGTACTGTACCTTCATTAACGAAAAATTACCTTTCACTAAGAAAAATAAAGAAACAAAAATTAGATAGGAATTTTGTCATATATGAACAATTCATTCCGAAACCAATTAGAACACTTTGCATCATAGGACACTGATGACCCACACGATTCATTCCTTAGAATTTCTACATAAATTTGAATTGCTGATGTTCTCTTAAGTTTGCGTAAACTTCCTTCTCTAGTTTTGCATCTGTCAATTTAGTGATCAAGTCCCTTCAGCATGCTAAATGATTCAAGTTCGCTAAGAGATCGGTGGAAGTGGTCATATAGACTTAGGCTACAAATTATGGGCTTAAAACTGTTTACCCTTCTGATTAGCTATTCCAATAGAAAAGACATCATGCAGAGCATCGCCTCCGAGTCCCACAAATCGATAACCCCTGCATCTAATGAGTCTTTACTCAAGAAATCCCTACCTTCTCCAACGTTAGTATCTGCGCGCGATCCAAAAGAAATCAGAAATAGTAATCAGATTTGGAGACAATTATTAGCTAAATAAGACCTCATCTTGAACATAACTACCCTGAGCATGCAAGGCGAGAAGATCTAGAAAGCGTATAGAAAATCAATATATAAATGGTGTGCGTCGAGTTGTAACTCTAAAATTCCTATTTCACAGATTTTTGTGTACAATCATTATTAGATTAAAAGGGGTCCAATTAGCACACAACGCACCCAAATAAGAAACTAAACAATATTCTATAAAGTCACCCTTTTAATCTTATCCGACTCCCTCATTAAAGTGATCTAAAAAAATCTAATTATAATATACCACAATAACTCTATAACGACAAATTAAGATCTAAAAATATTATGAATATAATAGATAGATAGATATATCATGCATAGGATTAAAGTAATATCTCAGAAGAGCAAGAAGCATTAGATAGATAGATAGATATAGACAAATTCATCGTAATAGTATATAGTACCTATATGAGATAGGTAACTTAACATAGATTAGATATAATGATGAGAGGAGAGATAATAGAAGATTAGATAGATATAGTATATATATAGTAAGATATAAAATGAGCTAAAGATAGAGATAGATATAGAGTCCAAAAGAATACTCTACGAATATAGATCATACTGACGGACTATGAAGTAATATATAGAATGAGTAGGAAGCATGATTGAGATATAGAGATATAAGAGTAAGATATGAGTGATTCACTGAGAGATGAATTTAATTGATTTTTTTCTTATTTATTTGTTCCTACTGATAAATGAAAAAAAAAATCAATCAACTTTTAATATAACCTTGCTATTGATTTTTTAATCTAATATAAAATTTGTATCAGACTTTTCTTATCAGTAAAAAACCCACCGAAAAAAAAAAAAAATAAACTTTATCAACCATTGAACCAATAATGATGAGGCCTTTGGCTCAATTATATCCTAAATTTACAAAGTTATAATTCATATCGTTTGTTTGCGTGCATATGTTTGTAATGTATATTTTATGATTTATTTTCTTATTAATTTGATAGTTTGTGGATAATAATAAGTTATTCATCACACAGTTTAATTATAATTAATCGAGTTAACTCTACTTAATGTATAGGACTCACGAGTCTTTATATTATTTATATTAATATATGATATATAATAAAATTATTTATTTTTTTGTTTTGTTTAATTGTTTATTTTTTATTAACTTTGTATTTTTTTTTGTTTTTGTTATTTTTTTTTTACTATCACTTTTTACACTTGACTGTTATTCTCACCAATTTAATAAATATTTTACTATTATATGTTTAATAGAAAAACTAGTGGGTGAATATTTGATTCTCTACATACGTCATATTTATTATTTTCAAAGATAAGTTATTATATTATAATATTATTATTTTTATGCTTCTATTTTATAAATAATTCCACTGCATATTAATTAAGAATATTAACTATATATATTATATTAATATTATATTAGTATATTTATATATATCTAATTAATATATAACATTATTATATTAATATATTAATATACCTATATATTATAACTAATAGCCAGCTATGTACCAATACTATAATGAACGTATAAGTTGCTCAATTTATTAAAGAAATATTTACTTTTTAATATCGTATGATTAATTTTTCAGGTAGATTTAAGTATATATATATTGAATAATATATATTATATATAATATATATTATATACTATTAAGTACTAATACTATAATATTTTAATTATTAATTATAATATATTATTAATATTATATATATATTATTAATGGCGGGATATATATACGCGACGCTAAATTGGACTCACTCGAAGTAGCTAATACCTATAGTGCTAACGTCTAACTGCAAAATTATTACCTACTATAATAATATATATAGTTATTGTTCTATGAAGTCAGTGTAAGCTTAATTAATTTTATCTTTAATTAATGCTTATATATATTATCTCAATTTATATAAATTTTTATATAGAAAGGTGTTCGCTATATAATATATATATTATATATGGACTACTTATACTTTATCCTGCTCTATCTTGTATTATTCACGACTTCTTGTATTGTAATAAGCATGATACATCACTTACCTCCGTTGTCATAAAAATACCTCATATGTAAACATATCTCTAATTCTTAAATCGAGTAAAACTGCTCTATCATTATTGATGTTACTTCATGAAGTACGCTATCTTATACTAATAATATACGTTATATATATACTATATATATATAATATATACGAGTATATAAAGTTAATCAAAATATCTTATCATCTCTTGATTACCTCTACGCTCTCTACTTACTTATATATATCCAAGTGTTCACTGACCATAATACTCTCTAGCTTTCTTACTTGCTTTTTCATAGCTATGGCCGTTATATATTATGTGTGTGGTAGAATACTCAAGTACTATTATGCTATATGTTTTCCTAGTTTTTTTCTTGATTAAATGAATGTATATATCTATATACATATAGATATATATGGGCTATGAAAGTATAATCATATACATTCTATATCAGCTCGATTATCATCAGTGTAATCCTAGATCTAACCGTGTAACTCTAAATACACTAAATTCTTATACGTATAGTTAATATAAGCTCGCCAAAGCAGAAAGCAGCAACCATTCTTATCAATACTACTTACTTCACCTAGCTTACAGCTATCTCTACTGTGGCATATCATCCATTTACACCTTCCTACATATCATCTTATAAACCTCAGTTCAACATGACTTTTCCACTTGTCTACCTTTTTATCTATAACTCTTTCTTTATACGACAGTTAACACTCAAAGCTGTTTCATCAAATATACTGAGATACCCTTGCGCGAACCTAGCATCTCTCTGATTCCAGATAACTATTATATAATGGATATCCTCTAAGCAAGCTAGACTGCAGGTTATATCTTTTCGTATCCCCTAGATCGATGTTTACTGATTAGAATCCAAACCTATTTGAGACCCTTTTTCACTTAATATTCCAATCCCTCTTATTCCTTTTTTTAAGTTCTTGTAGATAATCCTCCGAATCACTCACTTCTTATATTATCTATTGTATATATACTATAAATGCGACCTAACAGTTCATATATGATATATACTGATAGCAACTTATTATCTTCTGGTAATCTACTACTAAATGTCCTGTTCTAATCTCTTCAAATTATCATCTAAGCTCACTAAGAATACGTCCACCCTCAGCCTCAACCCACTCATACTCACCAATCAGTGAGCGCGAGGATAAATGTTTTTCTATATCAGGTTAACTTCTAGTATGCTGCAACAATCTGGTTGGACTTGCGCGTTTCGCTGCTTCACTTTTATTTAGATTTTCCCGTACATATGGATCCTGTATATCCGGAACATAAGCTTATGTTATCGTCTAGTAATTAATAGTACTATATACACTGTATAATCATAAACATATATATAATATATAACTTATAATATATATGTATATATATTAGGTGTAGAGAGCTCCCTTCACCTGGATACATTAGTTAGCCAGATGAACGTGTAATAAACCGAATAGGTGATTCTCTCATCTGGCCAAGTGAAGGCGATATCAATTTACCTAAGATTATCATTTCACCTCATAATAACCTCTAATTTAAAACCTAGGAGTTAGTATTTTAACTCTTGAGCTTAGTTTTATTTATCGTTATATATCTACTAGTATAATGTTATACGTATAAATACTATCTAATCAGACTGGCACACGTTTTTCACAGGATAATGATCATTCTACTCATTATTCAATAACTTCACTCCAAGAAACTCATATAATATGACAAATTATTACATTTACATTCATTGGATATAAATGGAGTAAAAACACTTAATTTACTTCCTAATATTACTCCGTGACCACTTAACTGATAATATATTTTTCACATTTACTATCCCGCCTGATTAACGTTTAATCATCATATATCTAGATTAAAATAAAGTGATCATCACTAATCATAAAGTTCTAATATACTCTTAGTGCCAGTTAAATCCCGTTTCCTCCTACTATAACGGACAAATTTATAATATAAAAAGAGAACGAATTGTTACCAAGCACATTCATACGAGATGAATACATATTCAATACACATACTATCATAGTTGATCTGATAATGGTCACTTGAACACACGAAAGTCAGACAATCTATCCAATTTTTGACCTATCTTCCTCATTCTCCTTTATTATCTTTCCCCTATGACAAACAACTACCATCTTGACCTCCGCTCCAATTGGGACGCATCCTGACGCTCATTCCCCATTCTCACCCCCTCCAACTTCATGTTAACTGACATCCTAACATTCGTCACTTAATTTTCTTCTTACAAGATGTTTATTCTTGTCATTATCATAGCTCAGTCATCTGAGTGATATAATACCTGAGCCTACATAACAAGGTACGTAGTGTTATGGTTACACTGGATGTTTATCTTCTTAACTTAGTGATATATAGTTATTTATTTAATTAAACTTTTAGTTATGTTTATAACTTCTGAGCTTATTGTCACCTCCAACAGAAGTCTACGTAATGACTGTTTCGATCTCTGTCCTTTCCACACTCTATTTTATTACCATTACTCCATCTTGCTGAGGAAACGCTTAGGCTACTTGTATTCTATCTCCCACTACATTATCACTATACTCACTAATTTATTATGCCCCAACGATAAACCAATGAACAAATTTACAAATTAATGTAATGAAACCGTCCAATTCTGAGTCCTAGAACTTTCAGACCGTAATGCATGTAGACTATCTGACGATTTACGATGGCGCTCTAGCTCCTCGTCTCCAATCTACATCTCTCTCTCTTCTTCTCTACATCTTCCTCCTCTCTCTCCTCCTCCTCTCTCTTCTCTCTTCTCCTCTTCTCTTCGTCTGCCCCACTCTCGTAACTACTAAGTCTCTTTCTGCCGTAATCTGTTTCTTTCTAAAAATTAGCTTGTATTAATTCTTTTTTTTATATTTATAAATCTCTTTGCATACGTGTGGTAGCATTAGCATGAATAGTTATATGAGGAAAATTTTAATGTAATTTTACTCATCTTAATTTATTATTAATTAATATTTAAAAAGGATACGTCTCTATGTGTATTAATTCCAGCACTACAAATCTTTAATACCGTGAGAGTAAGACCATTCGGTCATTAATGCGCCGACTTCTGCAACATCAACTTATAAATGAAGGTGTGTGATCTTCACTTGTCTCCTTTTTATGATTCTGTGGTATCCTCCTTTCCCCTCATACCTCGTTCCTTGCCTTTCATCTGGTGATCTTCCTTTGCTCTGCGCTTGCTCACAGTAAATTCTGATCGAAAGAATCGAGTTCGCTTTCTATTCGACTACGAGTTGTTGACAACAAAGCATTTGATCCTCTTGCTAGATAGTGTGATTTTTCTCTTGTTGCCCTGATATAAAACTATATATATAATATACTATAAACTATATATATACTATAGGTATATAAGGGTATATTATATCATATAGTCATAAATAAACTAACTAAACTCTAACACAACCTTTACTTAAGTATATATAATGTAATTCTTTATATACCTTCCTTATTCTTCACTGGTATTCTACTCGTGTTTATCACTACTTATATACATTTAACGCAACGTTGTAATTTCTCTTCACGTATATATAGTACTCTCCGCTCCCGGAGATACGAAGCCTGCCAGGTTCCACTCTCACGTTCCGATTCTTATCTAAAGTGTTGTTTTGTCTTCCAAAGTTGCTGCGATGCATTTATCGATCTATTCACACACATAAGCAAACACTTATACGCTAAATTCTTTTTTCACTTCTATGCACTTTCTTTAATATACTCTCGCATTTTCTCATAATACCAAGCGACACTAATCTCCACGATCCCTAACTCCAAACACTTTACACTATGTCTCAATAAGGCCTATAATCTTAAAACCTTAGACCTTATACTTAAACTTATCTTCACGTATTAAGCGAAGATTGCAGAGTTCCTATGTAGACACTGTCACTCCACTTACGTGGTCACACATGATCTCTTGTTAACATTTTTTCTATATACTGTTTTCAACTTTTCTCTAAACCCAGCTGAGACATAATACTATAAAAAAACATCTTGACTGCATAAGACCTAATTCAATTTACTCACTATTTTTATATATTGTTTCTCATTCTTCTTATTTACTATAATGACCACTCTTCAAACCAGATCTTTCCATGACTACAGAAGCATTATTCGGACTCTTCAAACATTCTAGGACTTCGCCTAATGGCATTTATACAATGAACGAGAGTGTCGCATATCCCAAATACTCCTGATGAATATTATATTGGTAAGTACCTCTCATTACTAATCATATTGTACTCACCTAGAGTTAGTATACATAAATACTCATATAATCTCATACAATATACTAATATATATAAATACCATTACTATTTGATCTATACAATTACATATATATTACTATCTAGATTATATATATCTATATAAATAAATATATAATACATAATCAAATCCGTAATTATATATATAATTATCCTATATTTTGAGATACTATATAAATTATACTTAACCTATATATATACTATATCTAAATATATATTAATATTAACTTAAATTCTAATAATAATAGATCATATATCGATTACTATATATATGATATATATTAAAATAGCGTAATATCATCTCACTAACAGATGCGTACGCGTACTATACCTCTATCACCTGTATTATATATATATCTTATCATATATATATATTACTTATATGGTGAAACTCTTAACATACCTAAATACCTACTACCTCACTAAAAAGTCACTAACTATTTTATTATAATATATAGGAAAATTTACATTTTATCATATACTATAATCTATAATCATATTTAATTATACTACTACTTATACCTATTCCCTCTTGCATTATATATATATATACTATTCTAATACATACTATATATAGCACTTCTTCCCTTAAAAGGATTGTTACGCATAAAATGCTACAGATCCGACATATTCCAGAGGAAGCAATTATTAAGGTGCATTGAAACTCTCATGAATAGAGAGAAGAGAAAACAGTTGCCACATGTTGCTTTTTACATTATCCTGTTAATTTTTATGTTAATTTTGTTCTTATATTTTTCTCCTATTTTATTTATTTAAAGGGCGCTACGAGCCGAGCGGTGGGACAGACGGGGGGGCACGAATCCCCCCGTCGTCCCCCGCTTGAGGCCGAGAACCCTGACTCTTTGAGCATCTTGGCTGATGTTACATCTTGGGTATTCCTTACGTTAATAAAACAAAGAAAAAAACTGTTATTTGGCAACGCTTGTTGCCTTGGAATAATCGGAGTAAAAAAAAATCCGGATTCAATCGCCTCGATTCGATAAAATTACCTTGCACTTTTTCAATCACCCATTACATTTTTGCTGATACTTTGTAAGGCTGGATATCTATATAAGTTATAGTTATATCTATTATATAATATATATACTATATCATACCCTAGTTATAATAATATATATTAGTAATCTAGTATCATACGTAAGTATTACCTAATATCTTCTACATATAATACTAAATACGTACTACATAGTCTAATAATATATATATACTTGAATGCGCGAACCTTAATTCCAGCTCCCGATGCGGTGGCATTTTAAAAATATAGAGGTGAGGTACGCATCGAAATATAGATGGTAAGGTACGGTAAGGAAAAAATGGTTGGTTGTGCGGTGCGGAAAAAATTCTGGTGCTCAGCCAACCCAACTATGAACGCCTCCCCTAAAAGGAATTTTTTTTTTAAATTTAAACTTTGATATTGGGTTTGTTAAAGTTTTCGGTAGTTAAAACTTCACACCCAACCTAATCCTGAAGGGGCAAAACGTATGGTTAAATTATTTATTTAAATTAAAATAATTTAAAACGTCGTGTGCCCGACACCTTCCATAACCAGAGCATAGTAGAATACTGTGACCAGAGTATCTTAAGTACATTAATGTAGGGTTGGTGAAGCACCGGAATTTTTCGCACCGCTCCACACCGCACTGCTCGCACCAGGTCTGCACCTGCAATCAACACCACACCGGTGCATCAGCAACAGTAGTGCATTATTTTGAAGAATAATAAGAAAATAAAGTACGAATAATGAATATGTAAAACTAAAAAAATTCTACATATTTAATTGTTGTTTTTTATTAAATATATTTCACTTCAAATTAAGATTCGAGTTTTTGAAGTAAATGTTTATTTCATCTATTTCTTACCTGCCAATAATAGATATCTTTTCGTTTTTAAAAGACATTTTTAGTAGCTTTATGCACCAAAAATCAGGTAACCAAACACTTTAAACTGCTTGTGTATTAAGAAAATTATTTGCACTATTAATCGTTAAATTTATCCTGTAAAATAATAAGAGGCTAAACTTATAAAGAGAATTGTAATGAGTGAGAATTAGTGGGAATTTA